>MU271297.1:32004-87392 GCA_021432655.1 Atractiella rhizophila
CTACCTTCTTTGCACCGTCAAAAAGTCGGCGGCGCTTTCACATTCCCTTCAACCCGAAGCTCACACGCTGTCAATCAACATCGACCTCTGCCTCTACGTCACAAGAGCAATCTGAAGTGAAATATGGAATGAACTTCCCAGAGAGTCGTGGATATTGGACGACAGTCGAACCATCTCGAAAATGCGGGCCTGTGTTGGCTCAGAGGCAAAACTTCGCTGGATGGTTCAAGGACAACCTATGGTTTGTTGAGGACGGGTTCTCATCGATTGCTAAGCGGTTTATTATTATGTACATCTCCCTTTCTCTAGAGAGTTCTGATCTGACACATTCTTGATGTCGATGTACAGTCCAAAAGCAGGCATGGCACACTCATACCAATGGAAGGTGGATCCAGAGGTCGTGGTCGAGTGGCATTCGTTCAAGGACCTCTCTGTTGTTTTTGGGCACACCCAGAAAATGTTCCGCGCCCACAAATCGCCCATACATCTCAACATAAAGCCCACTTTGTGGCCGCTTGATGATCCCTACACCACTACTTTCCGTATACGAAACCTCTCCTTGAAAGAAACGGAACAAAGCGTCCTCAAACAATTTCCATACCTCTCCCGTCCTGAAAGGCTTTTTTTACGAGATTGGAAGGATAAAAATGGACAAACTTTCGTTCAGTATCAATGGCAGCTCCAGCTCTTCGAGCCGCATTGAGAGAAGATTCATTACGCTCGACTTTGGCTCGCGTCCCTCGGTTCCCGATAACGGTTTTGGAATCCCTGCAGGTCCACGTCAGCTTGTCGTCCACGCAAATTGAGAAACGAAGCGTACCAGTCTGTGTTGGACATGTTTTGTTTACGAAAATGAGAAGCAAAAGTGAGGTGGCGATAGCTGAATTGTAAGTTGGTGGTTTTGAGTTGACATGAGTCGTGTCCCATGGGGTTTTGTTCTCCCCAATTAGGAAATTCTGGAACTGAGTCACGTTGCGGCTACGGGCACTGCGACCGCAAAACCCGGGAGGCAAGAATTACGGCCATCCCGAAGGCAAGGAAGGGTCATAACCTAACATTACGATTCGTCTGAATATTTCGAGCAGTACTTGTGTAGAGTGAGTTTCCAATATTCTCACTATGCTTGACCCTCCGTGTAAACTATCCGCGCTTCTAACGAAATTGTCGTGCAACAGGTCAAACAACCACAACTCAACAGAGCTGACGAGCCCAGACCAAAGACGAATTCGCAATTTTGAGCTGAAACTTTGAGGCTGGCTGTATCGAGTTAACCAAGTTAGACTCCACCTCGTTGGTTCTCTTAGACTTGTGGCAACGATTCGGTTCCTCCATTTTATCTCGTGAGTTCGTTCCAATTTCTGTTGCTTGGAATTATCGAGCCTGAATCAAAGCTAGAAATGCGACATTCTCCCTCAAATTTCTCTCTCCAGGTATCTCCTACCTTCTTTGCACCGTCAAAAAGTCGGCGGCGCTTTCACATTCCCTTCAACCCGAAGCTCACACGCTGTCAATCAACATCGACCTCTGCCTCTACGTTACAAGAGCAATCTGAAGTGAAATATGGAATGAACTTTCCAGAGAGTCGTGGATATTGGACGACCGTCGAACCATCCCGAAAATGTGGGCCCGTGTTGGCTCAGAAGCAAAACTTCGCTGGATGGTTCAAGGACAACCTATGGTTTGTTGAGGACGGGTTCTCGTCGATTGCTAAGCGTTTCATTATTATGTACATCTCCCTCTCTCTCTCGAGTTCTGATCTGACACATTCTTGGTGTCGATGTACAGTCCAAAAGCAGGCATGGCGCACTCATACCAATGGAAGGTGGATCCAGAGGTCGTGGTCGAGTGGCATTCGTTCAAGGACCTCTCTGTTGTTTTTGGACACACCCAAAAAATGTTCCGCGCCCATAAATCCCCCATACATCTCAACATAAAGCCGACTTTGTGGCCGCTTGACGATCCCTACACCACTACTTTCCGTATACGAAACCTCTCCTTGAAAGAAACGGAACAGAGCGTCCTCAAACAATTTCCATACCTCTCCCGTCCTGAAAGACTTTTTTTACGAGATTGGAAGGATAAAAACGGACAAATCAGAGACAGGTACGATATTCAATAACATTTTGTGGTTTATCTCAACGAACGAGAGCAAATCAGATACGCGATATGGGACTGTCCGTCAAATTCGGAGCTACGGGAAGCGATGAGACGAGGACCAGTTGGAGAAGTTGAAAAGGGGAGATGGGTGATGAGACACAGCGCGAATGGGTCCATCTTGCTTGCAGATTTGATGAGAGGCGCAGGATTTCATCATTTAGCGAGTCAACATGTGAATGACTGGATGCGTTCGGAGAAGGCGAACACGGAAGCTCAACTCGGAAAGCTGTTCACTCGAGCGACAAGGGTCATTCAGCAGGAGAATGCAAAGGTCCGTGTTAACCCCGAGTTCGATGCTGTCTGATACAGCTCGCCAACAGCAATCCCACTACGAGAATTCCCATCCTCCCTCCCCTTCTCTATCCCCATGATTGCTGATTTAGTTGAAAAATCAAGTAGTCGCTCCTGTTGATTAACCTTCATTTCTGACTCGCTGGTTCAGCACTAATGTTCCTGCAAGTTCCAACAACTTTATTGCAATAGGCTGTCACAACATTCATTTTCCGATTTCTTCACTTGGCATTGGTGTCATCTGATCATGCGTCTCCTTCCATGACTTCTCTGTGACGCAGAATTCACGAAGATGTTCGGTCAGGATTGTGGTGTCGGAGATAGCTTTGCATCTCTTTCCTGCTCGACTACCCGACCCTTGCCATTCTGTCTCTGTCACGGCAGGAATGGACTCAGATTCTCCTTCCTGGCCGGCCAGATTGGTGCTTTTTGAACCCATCGTGGGACTTGGAAGGTACACAGGATGAGGCTCCGCTGTGTTTCAGCAATTCTATCTCCCCATTTATAAGGTGACTTTCAGCTCACCAGCTCCACCCCCTCAACCCAACAAACCCACATTATAACACGTTCAAATTTTAGCCAACTGCCACCTCTTCTAAAATGTCTACTCCAATCATTTTCTTTGGCGCTTCTCGCGGATGTTCGTTCTTCGCAGTCTTGCACACTCTGCATCACACCTCTCGAACTTGCATTCTTCTCCTTCGCAAGCCAGAAGTCTTTCAAGAAACTGAAGAATTCAAAGCTTTGGACGAGAAGCAGAAGAAGCGTTGTGTGATTGTTTCTGGCGATGCTTTCAAGAAGGAAGACGTGAGGAAGGTTTTCGAGACCGCTGGGGATAACTGCAATACGGTGGTCTTCAGCATTGGTACGCCATACATTTCACAAGCGCAGACACTAACTGACATAAATATGCAGGGATGGCACCAAAGGATGGCGCCTTTGGGATGCCAAAGCTTCAGTTTTCCTCCGGAGTTGAGATGGTATTCCCCATGACCGACGTATGCGAGAGATCTATGGGCACTACCCTCGACGTCGCTGGCGATATCCACAAGGCGACAGGGAAGAAATACACATTCATCGTCGTCTCTTCAATGGGCTTAGGACCGGAGGGTCACAAGAAACTCGCATTGACACTGAGGCCGATTTGGGGCATGTTGTCCGTACCTCACAAGGATAAAGAGGTTCGTTTATATCCTCCCCTCTGTTCCTCTGTTGCGTCGTCGGCTTATAACGGCCAAAAGGTGACGGAAGTGCTCCTCTGCCATGCTGCTGGGATCCCCATGCCTCGAGATTTCCCTGAAGCTCGTCAACAGCTCTCTTCCAAGCTATCCACCATGCCTACGGGAATCATCGATCTGATGCTTATCTGGCCAGCGTTGCTCGTTGATGGTAAAGCGAAGCTTGAGAAG
This sequence comes from Atractiella rhizophila, assembly GCA_021432655.1. NCBI lineage: Eukaryota > Fungi > Basidiomycota > Atractiellomycetes > Atractiellales > Hoehnelomycetaceae > Atractiella > Atractiella rhizophila. The sequence goes on from MU271297.1 coordinate 35,862, forward strand.
ATCAAGGAATTGCCAGATGAGAAGGATGCTTATGCGATTACGAGAGCGGATGTTGGCGGATGGATTGGGAAGCTAGTTGAAAATGAGGACGAGGAGATAAAGAAAAGCCGTTGGTTCGGAAGAAATGTGGTTCTCTCTGCCAAATGATAGTGCTTCTGGATAGTTCTTTTTTGTGAATAATGAGGGTGGCGATCGAGGTAGTGTTGCTTCAAGCTGTGAGAAATGATTAGTTTTCGTCAGAAAAATGACGCTCCAGTTTTAGAACTGCTATGCTGAGCTTCTTGGAATACAGAGAAAGTAAGAGGAGGCTGGAAGGAAGAGCAAAGTTTGCTGTGACTGCTACCTTGAAGGAAATCAGAGATGATCGCTCACGTTCAGCTCATTGGCAGTCATGGTTGACACTTCTCGTTATCTAGTCAACAAGTTCGCCTCTAACACTTTCAATACCTCCAGAGCTCTATTTAGACGCAGCTTGTAAAAGTGGTTCGGCAGAAGTCTGCAGCAATAAAGTTCAATGTGAAGCCCAATTTCAAAATCCAAAGAAGGACCAAATTGACGATTAAGTGCGGAAGAATGGCTGTAAATTGGACCTCACCCTCACTGTGATGTACACATGATTCTGACAGGATTTTTAGATTGAATACATGCTGCTAATTTCCCGTCAAGGCAAGGTCCGACTCTCGAAGTGGTTTACGACCTTGAGTCCTAAAGCGAAGACGAAGATTGTGAAAGATGTTACTCAGCTCGTACATGCTAGGAAATCGAAAATGTGCAATTTCTTGGAGTATAAAGGTGCATGTCTCGCTCCACTCAAAGGCATGGCAATCTGACCAGGGATTATATTGAGACACCAAAATTGTCTACAGGCGATACGCCAGCTTGTTCTTTATTGCGGGTATCGCGTCCGGAGACAATGAGCTCATAACGCTCGAAATTATACATCGTTATGTCGAGATTTTAGACCGTTACTTTGGTAATGTGGCCGAACTTGATCTGTAAGCCCACATTTGCGCTTTTATCCATCCTAAAGGCCGTTCCGACTCTTTGCATTAGCATATTCAACTTTCAAAAGGCGTATTCCATTCTGGACGAAACAATTTCAGGCGGGGAACTGCAAGAGTCGTCGAAGAAAAGTGTTTTGAGAGCGCTTACTCAAGCTGATGCGATAGAGGAGCAGGAGGCCATAGAAGAGGGCTCTGTGAATCGCAGGGAATAGTGCTCAGTACCTCACTAAGCTAGAATCCCTGGTGCTGAGCAGTATTATAAAAAGACCAGAAATCGTACTGGTCCTTAATATTTGCTCCATTGTTCACCACCGGATGCTTGCTGTACATTGTTTACAGTATACTGGTACAGGGTGTGAATGGCTGTTGGGGAGGACGAAATATGAACCTATATGTGACCTCGCCTATTCAAGGGCAATATAATGCTGTCATGAAGAATGATCATAATCAGGACGATTTCTTGACTCCAGAGCAAATAAGCTTCGGACATTTATTATAGTCGGCTACTCTCCGCTAGAGTTTCAGTCAGCTTCAGTTATCGAATCTTCATTCTCAGTCCCACTGCACGGTCTTACAATTGTCCGATCACCTCTGTCGCATTGGGTTGGGCCGTCGCTAGCTAACTACTATCATCTTTTGTCGTCAGAATGCTGGATGACATTGGGAAGGCCGAGAATGCCGAGCTGAGGTGTGTTTGCGGTTGAGAGATAGAGTGCGTGGAATGGCAGACTGGATCAACATGTGCTCAACATTAAGTCCCTCCCTCATGTTGTGTGAGGGCTCAAATTTCGATGCGTTTTATGCTCATCATCACATTGTATCTTACGTGATACAATGTCAATTGCAGGATCAAACAGGTATTATTTCCAGTCATTCCCTGCAGGTTGGCATACATACAGACAATGTTCTCCAAGTGGACAAGAGCGTGTATGGCATAACGGAGGGTGTTTGATAGTCCATCTGTTGATGGGTTGCACATCGTTGGGAGCACCTCCTTCACCTGAGAAACAACTAAACTCCTGTGGACCCACGTACTTCCATGAGGTTTCAGTGAGGCGGAGTAGTATGTGTTCGGCTCTAAGCATCGCCGTGCTCCTATCATTTCCTCTAGGGGGAACATGCGGAACAGGCTCTCTTTCCCCTTCTTCATTGACATGCGATGTGAGGCCGTCTGATGCCTTTTTGCAACTTCCTGGCGGATGACGAAGGATTTATTGTGACTTTTTCAAAGAGCAGGATATCTGCAGATCCCAAGTGCTGCTAACCTGAAGCTAAGCAGAAATTGATTTGTTGTCGTTGTTGTGATCAGCATCATCAGAAAGTGCAGACTATAGTCAATAGACTTGTACATTTGGGGATTGGGACACGATCAAAATGAAAAAATTGATGATGTCGGGTTTGTGGGTAATTGTTGTTGCTTGCGATGCACGTGCACTATTCCCATAAGGGGCGATTGCAACAAGAATGCTGCTCTTGCAATCTGGAAAACCTCCCTTTCTTCTCTTCCCTCGTCTATTTGGAGAACGAGTTAAGCACCTCGCACGCACGTTGCGGCTTCACGTTCTGAATTCTGAAGTTGAAAGCGGCGCTCCTTTTACAGTTAAGACTCGAGATGCCGAGTCCGGCCGACTTTGAATTTTTTCTGGAGTGCCCAATGCGCGCATAACAACAACAAGCAAGCTGTGACTTGTTCCTAACGTCCTCCTTCTTCAAATTTTTGACTCGTAGCCGTTCTTGACTCGAGCCGGTCTGAGCCGCCATCTCGATCGCGAAGCAGCATAAAAGCCTGCGAGGCCTGCGAGGAAGCTGAAAGCATAACAGCGAAGACAACGCGACGTGAATCAAAAATGTCCGATCAACACTATGCAGAACCACCTCCTTCTTATGCCAGCTCTGTGTCACGAGTGGTAAATCCTCCAGGCACTGCTGCCTACATTCGACCTTGCGACTCCGAAAATGACTCTGATTTCGACTGCGAGTTCAAGCTCGTTCCCACAACTTCAGCATCTTCCCTGTCGCCACAGACAAGCATTTCAGATCGAGAAACAAACAAGAAGATAGGTTGGCTGCCACGGCTGTTTGTTATAAACCCTGGCAAACGTCGTCCAGGCATGTCGCGCCATCATTGTACAAACTACGATCTTATTGATTCTCCAGAACGACGTGAACAAATACCACAGAAGCCATCACAAAAGAAACGCCATCCACAGATGCAATTCAATGCTCATCCTAGTGTCCGTCCTTGCTTCCCGTGTCTTTGAATGAAACTGATGATTGACAATTTAGCACATGCACCTGCTATAACACTGGGTTCGGCGACTTGTTTTGGGTTTCTGGTTTAAACACTCATTAATTGTCTTCTTGCACATCCGTTCATTTATTTTTCTCAGCTACGTTTTAACAGCCTCCAAAAGTATTATAGATCACTCAAAAGTGTCATAGATCATTAGACCATAGTGTATTTCAATGTCATCATACGGATACTCGTAGCGTCGCCTAGGAGAGATTTGATGTAGAATAGTATCAAGCTTTTATGGTGTGAAACTCCCGTGCGAACAACCCACTGAGCGTTTATCCACCCGTAGGTGGATGCATCCATACTTTCACTGACAGGACCAATCCAGCTTGGAGATGCCTTGTTAGGTCAACAAGGTGATGGCATCCCCTACACTTCCGCCTCTGGACCAATGGCTGCAATTCTGCTTCCTCAATCGTGGAAATACAGAATAAGGAGAGTGGAAACGAAGCGCGTGAATTTCAGATACTGGACTAGAGTAAGGGTCGGAAATGGTTAAGAGGATTCCTATCGTAAGTCAAATCAAAGTTACCACCACCTTCATGTCTCAATCAAATGATGTTCACGCCATGTCTGTTAAACTTCAAACGTGGATCGTAATTCATCCTAAGCTGCCGTAGTCTTGGGTAATTTCCTTTGTAAACCTATCCATGTCGCTTCTTCAGTCAGTGCCGACTCCAGAGCACGAGAACGTACAGAATCCTTGTCCAGAAATTCCAGTGGGAAGTTAGGCAAGCAGGAACTCTCCGCCCCATTACCGTTCACAATCTGCTCCGCCCCTTCCAAAAGCAAGCTATCCACTTTTTCCCTCAATGCTTTTGTCTGTTCCTCAGTGTCTTGTGGACCGAAGCCTATGTTGAGGAGAATTGTAAAGGTACGCTGTGAACGCGGCCATGCTGTCAATTCACCTGATCCGGTACCCTTCTTCAAGCATCAGGAGCAGGTCTCGATGATCAACGAGAGGAGAAAGGAGGGACTGACAGCATGCTCGTTTCCAAAAACGAAGGATGTCCCAGGGTTCTGAAACGCTGGTTCCTTGGTTACTTTGGTATACCATTCCCACGCGCGGTGCATCATACTCTCATCCACCTTTGCAGCTAGGGGACTGTACGAAATGTTGTTCATCTTCCCATACATCTGAGCCATCCGATCTTGACGAGAAACATCATGAGGGCTATATAAGATACAAAAGAAAAACGGACTAACCAGCGCCGGCAATGATCTCACGAAAGCTTTGAGTTCTCGTCCCATCCATCACCAGCCCCGGGATATCCCAGATCCATCCCAATCCAGTCCCATCCTTCCCTTTCGCATGCTCCTCTCCTAATGGGTCGTAGACTTGCACTCCGAAGGAAGGTCTTGCCGGGTCCATGCAGGCCGCCAGGAGGCAAAACGTCGTTCCTTGCTCTTTTGGATGAGATTTATTAGTCTCCAGCCATTGGGCCGCCTTCTGAGCAAAGGCAGGGAAGGAAGGAGCAGCGAAGAAGATGTTGCCTGCGTATATCTGGGAAGGATAAGGGTGTGCTTTGAGCAGGAACGATTTGACGACTTCAAAGTGAACCAACACTATGAGCATTGACGCAATGAAAGGCGTGGAAAAGACGCACCTCCAAAACTTCCGTGTCCTCCGCGAAGAGCCCATAGAAGTCTCCCGTCTTCTTCCTCGCTGGCCCATACTTCTCTTCCATCGTTTAACACGACACGCGCGTCTAAGAGATTGAGAGGGTCGGACCCCCAACCGTACTGTGGTGAAAGCCAACTGGAACCCCCTGGTCATAGATGACATTCAACACTCGCAATTTGGTGGCACAAACGGGGAAAGACGAACCACTGAGTAAACTCCCACCAAGTCCAACTATAGGGACACGCGCGCCAACAACCATATAACCTGGAGCGAGTCTTTCCATCTTTTCATAAACCCTAGCATTTCTATGCATCAGTCCTCATACGCAGCGAGAGACTACAATTCACTCACGTCCTCCACACTTGTCCTGCTCCCAGAAGCACCGTCTTCTCCTTTTCATTCCATTCAAAACCACTGAAGGCTTCCAAACTGAGAATCACATCCTCGTTCTGTGACCCAACTAGACCACCCGAGCGTACACTGAATGAGAATGACGAGGAATATAGTAGTTTGACCGCTCCTTGGAGCTGCGAATCGTTTTGAGGAACAACCACGACTTTGGGTTGTAAGGTACTGTGGTGAATGGACCATTGTTTGGTGTATGGGGGAAAGGAGGAGGAGGTGGGCAAGACAATCGAACTTGCTCCTAATTGTTTTCTCAATTCTTCGATGAGAGTATCCATCCTTGCAATGATGTTCAAGCTGAGGTGAGGTGTCTGGGATGCTTCCTCTTTCCCTCTTTATACTCTGACTCTTGTGGACGGTTCACAAAACAAAGCTGTCGGTGACACAGGATAACTCATGTACAACGCCATAGAGAAATGTCACCCGAGGTCGGCATGTTGAATCAGCTGGCATTCGGAAAGATGAAGTGGATTCATCTCTCGTACCGAGGTCGGGAACGCCAGAACATCTCGATGTTCCATCAAACTGTCCGCGACTTTCAACTGTAAGGATCGTGTAATCACTGTTCCTCCTACCCAGCAATACGGTAGAACAGAGGACTCATTTCATAATGTCACCCGGGTACCACATTACCAAGCAAGATTCGAGATTTGAGATACGCACATACTGCACTGAAAAGTGTAAAGACAATGCTTTACGTGGGGGAAGAAGGCAACCGTAGCTAGCAACGGATAGAAAACTGGTCTCAGTAACTCGACCTGACCTATCTCAGCTGGAGAAGCGCTGGAATGTAGATATAATACGATCTGTGGGTTGACTGTTTTTGTTTAGGAGAGGTCTGCTTCTTGGATGCTCTGCTCTGTCTTGGACTACTGGCCAATTACACCCTCCTATTTCCTATGGACATAAATTTTCCGTGGAAAGAGACCTGCATTGGTACTCTGAGCATTAGATACATGAAGACGACGGCGGCAAGACAACAACAGGCGGCTCGGATACCCCTCCCGATCATGGCAGAGCAGGCTTTGGATAAGTACCCATTGATCTACTGTCACAAGCATTGTCCCAATTCTGACAGACTGCTCTCGCCCCTTTAAGACAAGTTTTGGTGCAATCTGCAGCTGTTTCCTTGAATTGCTCTAGTGGAAAACTTCGATGCTCACTCAGTAGCCACTCCTTTCTCAAATAAAAACCGACTCTACTCAATAATCTCCTTCCAAGCTCCTGTCTGTTCTCTCCTTCTCGCATCGTTCGCCTACCATCCAGACAGTAATCTAGTATCCAGCCATGATCCTCACTCCACATCCTCACTCGTCGCTCGTCGTTTTGTTCGCGTGACGTCACCGCATTTCTCAGAGCCCATCCTTCTCAAAGTCTGGCGAAGGACAGACGAGTTGAGTTGGACAACTGTTAGATCCTTTACAGCAAGATTGAAACTGTCATCGTTTAGAGCAATACCAGGAGCAATACAGGGAATACGAGTCTCAATTACAAGCCTGTTTCGGTTCGACTCCTGCCAGATTGTCAACCTTTGTTACGATCCAGGACCCTGACCTCTTCCCTCCAAGTTGGTCAGCATTCCGAGTCCGAGTCCCTCCTCGCCTACTCCTCCCTATCTCCTCATTTCAACCGCCGTGCAGCGTTACCCCGCTCTTTACCTCTCAAGAAGGTGACTTTCATCCGCCGCGATCTCCCGATTCTTCCATAAAACCATCCATCGAACTCGCATCCAAGCAAATCGAAATCGAAGGATTCAAGGTTTGATACAGTACGATGGTCGCAGATTCAGAAGCTCGTGTAGGAAATCCAAGTCCAGAGCTCCCTAAGCTCCCTATCCCGCCACTCGCAGACACTTTGGCGAGGTACCTCGCTTCTCTCAAGGCATTGCAAAGCCATAAGGAACACGAGAGAACGAAGAGGGTGGTGAGGGAGTTTGAGGTCGGGGGGGAGGGGGAGAGGTGTCAGAGGATGTTGGAGGAGTATGCCAAGGATAGGGATAGCTGTTCGCCTCTCTTCACCTCTTCATCCATTTCTTTAGGATTCATTTTGTAATCGAAGTCAGTTGACTAATGGATGTTTGTTGACAGTTGTAGAAGAATTCTGGGACGAATCCTACCTTTCAGGCTCAGATCCAGTCGTGCTCAACCTCAACCCTTTCTTCCTTCTCGAGTCAGTCCATCCAACCCATTTACATTGCCCTGAGAACGAGCTAATCAAACCAACCTGAAAAAGGGATGACCCAACTCCAGCGCGTGGAAACCAGCTCATGCGAGCGACATCTCTCATTCTCGCTTCCTTAGGCTTTGTGCATGATCTTAGGACCGGGGTGTTGCCCAAAGACCAGTTTCGAGGCGTTCCATTGGACATGGTTGGTCTTTCTTGTAATTCGTAAGAGTGAATAACTGATGCGATTGATGGATTAGTATCAATATTCAAGGATGTTTGGGACTGTACGAATCCCCACCGAGTCGGTTTTCCCCTCTTTCAACGAAAGAAAATGACCGTGCCAATGTAGGACTGGCTGTCGAACGGAGATTGACCCGCTCTCCCGTCACATCGTAGTTATGTCCCGCGGCCAATTCTACTGGTTCGAAGCCCTGGACCACTCTCACCGTCCTCTCCTGACCGAACATTCCTTGCACTCTATACTGAGCGCGATAGTGACGGATTCGGCCAAATTGCCCGCGAACGAGGTTGCAAGAAGCTCGTTTGGGGTGTTGACAACCGAGAATAGAAAGGTTTGGGCTGGGTTGAGGAGGGGAATTCTGGATGGAGATTGGAAGGAGGGCGGGCAGGGAAGTAACAAGGAGAATTTGGAGATTGTTGATAAGGCTTTGTTCGTCGTTTGCCTTGATCATGAGGACTTTGAGGGCAGCGAGGGAGGTGGTATGGAGAAGATGTGCGAGACTCTGCTCTGTGGAACTTCCAGAGTCGTCAATGGTTCGTTGCTTTATTCTGTTTCTGGACATCTGCTGATGGGAGCTGAGGATAGGTGTGCAAGTCGGGACGTGCACCAATAGATATTACGACAAGGTACTTTCTACGTCCACTCTTCGCCAAGATGAGGAATGACGAACGGATAACAGCTACAAATAATAGTAGCAAAGAACGGAGCGGCAGGTATAAACTTCGAACATTCCCTAGTAGATGGACACACGTTCGTATACTTTGCCCTCTTTCTTTCATCTTCTATATCCCAATCGACTTATACGTGCCATAGCGTCCTGAGGTTCGTGGGCGACGTATACACTGATCTCATCCTCCGCTTCGCCAAATCCATCAATCCATCTTCTTCCACGCTCTTCCAAGCTAAACTCTCCCCATATTCTCCGCATGGACCGGGGAAGAAGCGACCAACATCTCCAACCGGCGCCGCAGGCGGTAGTGGGGGAGAGGAGGGAGATGAAGCAGACTACGACACGACGCCAAAGAAATTGGAGTGGAATCTCACCCCTCAATTGAGGTTGGGAATCAGGTTTGCTGAGAGTAGGATCAGCGATTTGATCTGTCAGAATGAGGTGAAGGCGTTGGAGTTTGGGGGATACGGGAAGAACTTTATCACGAGTCGGTGCTTTCTCTTTTCCCGTAAACTGAGATGTTGATGTGGTCGTGGTCTCCACTTTCCCTGTCATGTAGGACATGGATTCTCTCCTGACGCATTCGTACAAATGGCTTTCCAAGCAGCTTACTTCTTGCTTTATGGGAGAACCGAGTGTACCTACGAGCCTGCAATGGTGAAGACCTTCAAGCACGGGAGGACGGAAGCCATCCGTACCGTCCGCCCAGAAAGCGTGGATTTCGTCGCCGTCTGTCTCCTTTCTCGGCTTCAAGTGTGAAGTGTGAAGCTGACGGTTGGTGGGCAGACGTATACTTCCGATGAGAGTCCCAGGAAGAAGATCGAGGCTTTGAGGAAGGCGTGTAAGGTCCACACGGAGCTGACAAAGCAGTGTTCGAAGGGATTGGGACAAGATAGGATCTTGTTTGTCTTCCTGCACCTCTGTATCCTGCTGCTCCATGTAGCCCTTCCGTAAGTTGAGCCTGATGGACTGGACACAGGTATGCGATGTACTGCCTCGCGAACAAAGCCCTCTCCAGTACAGCTAGTAAGGGGAAGAATGGAATCGGAAAGAATGGAGACAGTGGATATGAATCTGACGATTCGGATGAAGTGGAAATGTCAACGACTATGCAGTTGCCTGCCATCTTTCGCGATCCCGGTTATGCGACCCTCAACCATTCGACCCTCAGCACGAGCAACTGCGGCAACCCTGCCCTGAGACTCTTTGGCTTCGGACCGGTCGTGGCGGATGGATTTGGGATGGGATATATTATAAAGGTTCGTCATGTACCCTCTCCTGCTTCATATGGAAGAGGAGTTGATTTCCATCGCCACCGCGTGGTAGGACGAAAGCATCTCCGTTTGTGCGAGCAGCAAGCACTTGCAGACTCAACGATTCCTCGACACCCTGCAAGCCTACCTTCTCGACGTACAGAAGCTCATCATCCAACTTTTCAAAGATGCAAACGTCCGACGATCCGAGACATTCGTCGACCACCAGCTGGGAATAGTAGACTCCAGAACGGGAAAACCATTAAAGAGTAACCTGTCGAGAGAAGATCAAGAGGAGCAAGTCTATGGCGGATATGGCTTTTTCGATTCAGGAGAAGTGCAAAGCGAGACAGCGATGAGGGAGAGAGCACTGAGGAGACAGAAGAGTGCTGTCGGTGCGTCCGGTTTCCTTCGCTCTTTTCTTGAAGCGTTGTTTAGTGATGCGCATGTCTTACGGGATAGGAACGAGATTGACGTTGCACGACTACTAAAGGCATTATTGAAGAGAAGATTGTATTTCTACAAACAATGGATCAAGATGTCAAATTATTGGAGCTTCTGCCTATTTTGTTCTGTTGGAATATCCTGTTCAGCAGTAACAGCAGTTGTAGGTTTTGTTATGATATTATGTTGTACCCCAATGCCGAAAAGAAGGGAAATATGTGAAATCAGGAGAACTAAAGAACTGGTCGTTGTGGAGGGAAAGACGTTCCAAGCGTACTCAATGGCTGCACAGATAGTCAACCTATCCCAAGAAGAGCAGATCAGCCAAGGTGATCTACGGGAGAAGTAAGGTGATGCAAACCGAATGGCCCATCCGAGCGATTCATTTACAATCTGATTGTTCGAGAAAGTAGGAAATCGGAGGAGAGAGGTGAGAAAGAGGACCTGGTGAGCATACCAGCTGTAGAACTGGTAGTGCAACGAGCGGGCGAATACAATGCCTATGAGATTGGATGTAAAGATGATTGATGCTTTGTCTGCACCACCCATGAAGGACATCAACACACCTGCTAGTGAATCACCTAAGAATAAACGAACCTCGAGCGGTTAGTGTTTTCATCGCTACCGGACTACCAGGTCGTCTCATTGCTCGCCGAAGAACCGAGAAAATCCCCCCGTGAGCTGCGAGCCACTTGAAGTGCGCGAAATAGCACAATGTGGTGAGGTGTCCAACGAGTAAAGCGGTTGCGAAGCGTCGATCGAGGAAGATGTGTTCTGGGAGGAAACGCCAGTTGACTGTCCACTTGTATAGGAATATGCGAGAGAATTGAAAGGCGTTTGTTAGGTATGAGCGGGGGTGGGTGGTTAGGAATGGGAGACCAATCACGAACTGAAAAGGAAATAGAGGTGAGTGTGAAACCTGTGAGGAACAAGTAAATACCAACTTGAAAGGCACCCATTAAGATGGCATGATTCAGTGCTGGAAGGAGACCTAACGACAGTAGGAGGACAAGGCCGTATCCTGGGAGCAGAAGGAGAATATTCATCTTTATCGATAGCGCCAAACTGGGAACGCATCAGCTTTCCCTCAGCTGTCCATATTTACGAAAGTGGGATAGGAAGCTCACCTGAACAGCGAACTGGACAGACTCCACATGCCGTCCATGCAAGCCAAAACAGAACCATAGAGGAAGAACATAGCCACGGGATCGTTGAAGAGGCGGAGGACGTAGATCGAGTGTAGGCGTTTCGACAAAGATAGGAGAGGGAATGTCCATGGTGGTACCTATTGAATAGGTTCAGATCCATGCTACGACATTGTAGGTAAGAAGGAGGAGCAGCATACCTTACACCTTCTCAGAATCGCATGCACGACGAGCAAATTGGCGACATAGAGTCCCCCAAACACGATCTGTCCAGTTCGTATTGATTTTCCTCCGTCTGTCAGACTGAAGAGTTCGGAATAAATGCGTAGAAAACCAGCTGGATACCTATCTATCGAAGTGTCTGAGCTTCAGTCTATTTGTGGGCAAAAGACGTACACTAGTGGACCTGTATCACCCTTGATTTGACTGTAGTCCCTTTCCCCAGCTAGAAATAGAGCGACCTGTTGCATGTATGTTGACCAATCGATCTCTGTGTCTGGCGGAGCATAAAACAAAAGAAGATGTAAGCAAAGAGAATCTGTTCGTTAAAAGGAGCGTACAAGGTACGTATCGGATTATAATGCCGTTGAGGAGCACTTCGAAAAGTCCAAGAAATATGGACCATGCAACCGCGTAGTCGGACGGGAATCGTAGAACGAAATGGAATAATTTTGATGGCATGATGCTGAAACTGGTAGCTTCACTTTCTCCTTTACAGCAAAGTCAGAAAGCTAGAATTGGCAGAAATGGACTGAACTCACGAGCTTTGGTCTGCTCTGCAGTCGCCATTATATCCTGCTGGCTTTCAAGCTCAACTCTGCTAATAGACTTTTAAGCCAGCTCCGAGTGTTTGAGCTTTGAGCTTGACGAAGCAAGGACGAAGTGAAGGGAAACAGAGTGAAAGCAGGTACACGCTACGTCACCAAGCCAAATAGAACCAATTCGCTGCTGCTTGTCTAGCCCGACGACCACTTTTCACATTGCTTCTGCAAACCACCAAACGAGCGTGTCCATCAGAGAAAGGAGCTCATACAAGTACTACGCACCGCTATGCAGTTCATGGTCCCCCCGACAGCGGCGGGGTACAACGTCATGGATATTTCCAAGAACTTTCTGGGACTGTCCGTCTTCCTCTCTACTTGAACGTGTATCCGACCAGTTTTGGTGTAACAGGAGCAGCAACGATCCCAAGCTACACTTCAAAACGGTTATCCTCCCCTCATTGGCATCGGAGCACCAACCCTCGTCGAAAGAGGCTTTCTACAAGTCCTTCTCCGCCCATTACCACCTCAGCTCCCCCTCCGACGCCGCGCTCCTCATTTCAAAAGAGGTCGTCTGGCTGGCACTTGAGAAGCATCCTGAGAATGTGCATACGCTCATCCATCATTTGGTGGGGCGGATAATCGAGCGAATGGAGGAGGGTGAAGCAGAGGAGAACGCAACAGACTCACCAGGGGTTAAGAAGGCGGAAGAGAGTGGGGGTTATGGATTTGGGAAGGCTTTTGGGTTTGGATGGAACGCGGTGCGTGAAATTGCTACGGGGTCCTCTGGGGTGGTAGCTGGGGAAGAAGAGAAGGAAGGGAACAAAGAAATTATGGCTTGTGTCCGGTGTCTCAGTCGTCTCGTCCCCATCATCTATGAATATGATGCGGCTGTCAATAAAAGGAAGAGGACAAGCGCGAGTACGCCTGGAGTGGAAAAGGAAGAGGGAGAAGAGGAGGGGACGATTGAGGAGGAGGTGTTCTGGACGCTTCGTCCTGTTCCCAAGTCCAAGGAAGGGGGCAAGGCTGGAGAGAAGGGAAGGGATGTTGGCGGGATCGGATTGAAGTCAGGAAGTGGAGGGGAGGGAGAAGAAGTCATGCTGCACACCCCGTCAACCGAACCTAGCCAGTTCATTATTGACGACGACGATGATGACGAGGCTACTTCGCCAACGACCCCTACGCCGGCACCACCACCGATAACGATTCAAACGTCTTCCCCTCTCCCTCCTCCTACCTCCTTAGCCGGACCTTCTGGCGAAACAGAAGAAGATTACGATTTTCTCCCGCCACTCGGGTCCGTCCTCCCCCCTCTCCTCCTCGACCTCCTCTTCCTTCCCACCCTCGCAACACCACATTCTTCAACCAGCACTTCATATCCCAACTACACGATCTGGGAACCAGGTCTAGGTTCCTCTTCTCCACCACCCTCCTCAAGTGACGGAAAGCTGGAACGAATGCAAGCGAACAGAGTCGAAATCATGCATCTTCTCCTCCTCCTGCTATCCAAAACGCTATACCAGCCAGAAGAGCCAAACATGTGGATCGAAGCCTTATATCGCGGCATAAGGAAGAAGGCCACCCTAGCTCTCCTCTGTTCCTTACTCAATACATCCATCAGGTCCCTCTCCATAGGATCTGGAACAACACCAGCTCCCGGAACAGGTGGTGCGAGGAGGCACGAACGTCAGTCTAGCGGCGTGTTACAGATGGTCGGTGGTTTAGCGGAGAGGGTAAGAGGGAGCGTGGACAAGCGGCAGGAACTCGGGAGAACTGCTCTCCTGCTCCTCGGCGTACTGATTACCGAGATGGGAGCGGAGACGGAGGGAGAAGAAGTCATGTTGGGCGACAATCTGTCGCTGGCCGGAGGATTGGAGAGAGGAGGATGGAGTCGGAGCAGCATGAATTTGTCCAGATTGAGTCTGGATAGTACTCGACCGTCAGAGAGCAGGGGAGAACTGGCCTCTCCCACAAATGGGGTGGAGAATGGAGTGGGAGCTCAAAATGGAGGAGGTGCAAAAGTATCTGCGAACCCGTTCTTATACTACCTCTCGAAACTGCACAGGTCGAAAGACTTCACCTTCCTCCTATCTGGCCTCTTTTCAATCCTACACTCATGTCTCCAACAATCTGTTCCCACCATCCTCAACGCGAATCCAACCGGTGGATCTCAAGGCATGATCGTGAAAGGTGAAGCCCTCCTCGTGCTTTGGAAGCTCGTAACCGGAAATAAACGGTTCGAGACCTTCTTGTTGGAGAGCGGAAACAGGAGTATGGAACTTGCAGTGTATCTTATCTACTTCGCGCTAGAGGCGAAGGACGATGTCGGTACGTCCTCAACTTAACATCTTTCCTTTCTCCATCAGGAAGAACCGGTTTGACTGGACTGAAGGGGTATTGTAGCACAATTTGGGCTGGTCAGATTGTCGATTTTCTTCCTCCAGACTCTATCCGCCGAACGAGCATTTGGTTCGAGGTTGAATACGAGATTGAACGAACTAAAACTCGTCAATGGCACTCATATAAAGGGGAAATGGGCCACAAGTGTCAGCGGCGGAACGGTAGCGGACTTCCTCATCGTCGTGCGTGCTCATTCCACCAGATCTATGTTCTGCCTGAGTACTATGTGGACTACAGAGCGTTTACAACCTCATGTTTTCAACCAAATCCCGCCTTTCGTCTCTCTACCCAGCCTTGTCGATCATTTTGTCCAACACGAGCCCGTTTTGGAAAAACCTCTCCGTCACATCCTCCACTCGACTAATTCAGATATTCCTCGCGTTTTCGAATCCTGCCTTCATTCTGCAAGAGGAGGGCAATCCAAGACTGGTCTATTATACCCTTGAGGCGTTCAATAATATCATCCAGTTCGCTTTGAACGGTTCGTCCCTTATCATGTAGCAAAACTCCGTAATCGGGCTGACGGCGAGATTGTCAGATAACCCACACGTCATATATTCAATCCTCCGCTCACACAGACGCTTCGAGGATCTCGGCAACTTTACCCTCGCACGGGCAGCGAGCGATATTCACAAGCAAAGAGCGGAACAAAAAGCTGGTCATCGACGTCGACAGACCCTCGCGTCGCTTGATACCATCATGGACAAGCCATCGTCGGAAGCTGGGGAGAAGGACCCGTCTAGCACACCTCCCAATGACAACGAAAAGGCTCAGCTTCCTTCTGTCCCTGGGACACCTACCACCGGAATGGGAACACTGAAGGGTCCTGTGGATGAGAAGCTGGAGAAGGCAGTGGAGGAGACCCTGAATATGGATTTTGGTTCAGCCTTGGTGGACGAACCGATGAGTGAGAAGAAGAGAGGGAAAATGAGAGAAATCATCCCCGAGGAGGAGGAAGGAGAGGAAAAGGATGGGAATGGGAACGGGAGGAGAGAAACCAGCACGAGGTGGGAGGGAAAGAATGGCTTTGTTGCTACGGAGGACTGGGTTCGTCTTCCTCTTTTGCTTTCTCCATTGTTCAAAGGTCTGATGGTGTTGGTGCAATAGGTCGCAAGTTGGAGAGAAGGTCTACCCCTTGACTCTATACTCATTATGATTTCCGAGCTATACCCCAAAGTCTCGTCCCTCTCCACCGTTTCCTCTCCCGCATCAACACAGGCTGTCCTCGACTTTCTACGCACTGCCGACCTCTCCGGCATCCTGCCACAACCATCCCAGCCCTTCCGTCCACGTCCCTTCCTCCCAACACCACAAAGTGAGATCTGGTCAACATCTCTTGTCTGGGGATGGATCTACGTCTCTGTCGACTACTTCAGGAACACGATACCAAATCTTTTCACTGTCGAAGTCCAGCCCCAAAAAGCCGGAGCGATAGGGGAGGGCTTTACGGCGGTCGCGAGTGCAGGGAAAGGCTTGTTTGAGAGGGTTGTGGGGCAGGCGAATGCTCAACAGACCCAAACGCAGAGCAATCCTACCACGCCGAGACAGAACAACAGAAATCTTTCGGAGCCTGTGATGATGACAGCCAGGAGGCAGTCAGCCGTTGTCTGATGATGGACCTGATGCTATCTTGGTGGACGCTTAGGCGCAACTCTTGCTTCATTTCATGTACCTTTATCACACTTAGCTTTGTCAAAATAATGCACAACTTCACTAAAGCTTCGAACGATAAACTGGTGCACAAGATGGACATTATAAGTTGAGAGTGATAGACTACAGTTGCAAGAATTATTGGTGATTTAAATTAGTCAGACTGACTTGATTCAGACAGGGTAATCCATATACAGTATCCAAGATATGGTCTCGATCCAGACATCTTCAATCGACGAACAATCAGGAGACGGGCACCACTTGGCCCTGCGCATCCTTCACAATAACCTGCCAAGAAATCAGCAACAATCAAGCAAACAAAGCAGAGGCTCACCAAGTCGCAATCCACCTTCTCTCCCGTGTCCATAAAAATGATTTCAGTTTCGTCCAACGGGCTAATCTTCACACCCCGCTTTTCCATAAAGCTCCTTCCAAGAATGATGGGGAAATAAGCCGATTCCACAAGCTGTACCTGCAGCGAGATCGACTTCTCACCAATCTGTTTCACAACCGCAATGAGCACACTTGTTGACTGATTCTGAGTGAAAGGAACGCACCCTGATTGGCCAGGAACCGAGATTGGTGATACCGCTGAAACCGTAGAATCCGGGAGCGGCATCGTGTGGGATAAAGTCGTGATCTTGAGCGAAGGCTCTCGACATGTAGACGTGACGGTGTCCGGGTTTAATCATCATCCTGACATTGTCAACGTCTCCAATCGAACCGATCACGGTCCGGACAGCGTTCTATTGAGCAACAACATCAGCGTCTTCATCGTCAGGAAGTGAAAGTGGCCTCACTTGATTGTGAAAGTTGGCAAAAGCTATCTTGTGCTCAGGCACATAATCCGCCGGGATCTGACTAGCCTTGCTCTTCTTCGACATTCCACTTCTACCGCTCTTTCCCGACTTGATACTCCGATCGTCTCGGATGGAAGTGCCTCCGGTGAGACTGGAAGCGATGACATGTAACGTCGTCTGCTTGCTGTTAGTGTGGGCGATCGAAGGCGGACGAGAAGCGACAGAGGTCGTATCGACGGTAGGTTGCATTTGGCGGACGCTTGGCGGAGCTGGGGAAGTTGGAGCGGTGGGTAGGTAGGGAGATGTGAGCAACATGGACACTTCACGTAAGTGCGGTCCTTGAGGCGGTTGAACGCGGTAGAGGAAGATATCGTAGTCGTCATCTGGGAGTAAGTCAGTACCGAAATCGTGAAGAAAAGTGTCCGAAACAGATTTAAATATCAGATGGGAAATACTGGCGCGTTCCTCCAGTTGGAGAGAGATTAAGGGGAACCACGCTGTTCCTCCTTCAACATAAAATAGAACCGCTTCTTCTCCATATTCTTTCCATATCCTAATTACAGGTAGCCTCAAATGGCTTGCTAGAGCAAGAGCCGAAGGTCTGAACACTTCATGCCACAGAACCGTCGTTGATGCCTCTCAACCCCATTCTCTCCTCAGTAGACCTCCCTATGAACGCTCTCCACCGACCTTGTTCTCCCCAAACACCAATGAAGTGGTGCTTATGCTACCACCACGTGCTCTCGGTTCAAGGCATCATTCACACAAAACAGATCTATAAGGCTCAAGAGCCGACTGATACTTATTGAGCGACACACAAGCCCATCTCTCTTGTCCAACTCCAACGGAGGTAAGAAGGAACTGCACAAGAAGGGAACAAATACTGTTCATTGCCAAACTACTTTCAACTGCCCCTTCCACTCCGCAATGCGAGAAGAATAAAGATCCATTCAACATCACAAACAAATTGTGTCTTTGTCGCATATGCCCAGCGTGCAAATTAGCAGCTGACGGGAAACAATCAATAGATGGAATACCAATTCGCGAAGCGAAATGTCCTCGTTCACTTGTCTCGTCCTCATCTTCTCAGCCGCTTCCCTTCCGACTTCCGAGACGTGAGGTCGCGCCACTTTTGGTCCCGACACCAGACAACGTCACTCCACGCTTTCGCTCCTCTCCATCCTTCCTCTCTTCCCATCTCTCCTTCTTCCAGCAATGTACAAATAAATTATGAGTCTGTGAGGAAGGAAAGCAACTCAAAACAAGCAGAATCTCGGTTCACACCTCACATTGGAACAGAAGCAGAAGCCTAGTAAAAGAGAAACGCACCATCTTCGAGCTGGTAATAACTCCCACACCAGGCATATTGTAACACGACCGCGCCGTCTTCTCCCACCTGTTCTTTCGGCACATTCACCTTCTTTGCGCATCTCGCCTTGAGTGCGGGTAGGGACTCCGATGCTGTATTACGCGACCAAACCAACACATCCGACGCATGCAAGGCATCCAGAAAAGGATGTCAGTAAGAATGTAATTCAAGATGAAATGCATGAGAGAGAAAGACCGGGAGAAGGGGACTAACGACGGAGTTTGAGAGCGAGAGAGGGTCCGGATGGGAGGGAGATGGAGAGGATGGTCGTTGGCATTTGGGGTTGTGTATGAGGAATAGGAATCGACGTTGCGACGGATTTGGTTGTTTGTTTTGGTCGGCAGTCGGAAGGAGGAGTGAGTGGCTGTATTTGTTAACCCATAACACAAGATGAAGCCCCCGAGGTGAACTCGGAGATAGCCCCTGAGTGATCAAAGCAGGAGAAGAGAAAGTTTAAGGGAGCCCCTATTGGATTGCGCTGGATCTCACGCCGCGAATATTCGCCAGTCTTCATGGTCAGTCGCCGCCTTATCCCTTCCTGCCCGCGTAATTACTCGCTCTAATCCTGCATCGTGATCAAGGTGTCGATCCCCATCTCCCCCCGTCTCATCCCCCGTCGCTTCTCCTCAAACCCATCCAACTCCAATTCCAACCAACCAGCATCTTCATCCTCCAAAGACCCCAATCTACCCCCTCCCTCCCCTCTCACCCCTTCGCGTCCCGCCTCCCCTTTCACCTTAGAACCACCAGACCGTCCCTGGGGTCACGCGCGCCGTCAATCTTCCGATTCGCGGTCTTCAAGCACCGCAGCTGGCGAAGGTCCCAATAAGCTGAGGAAGATGAGCAGAGAGGAGAAGAGACTTTCGTCGAGAGAACGGGAGAGGGAGAAGGAGAAGGAGGTCCCGCCGCCGCTGCCATCCACGCCGATGAGTCCGACTTCGCCTGCACCACCTGCTGGGAATGGAGCGGCCGTCGGTGGAGGAGCGGTAGGGAATGGGAATGGGAATGGGAATGGACAGGCTATGATGAGGGAAAAACCTGGGTTTGATCCGGAGAGCAAGGATCCAGCGAAGGATTATCAGCTTTTGGAGAAGCTCGGCACTGGTGCGTTTTTCGTTCATTTTTTTCGGAGCAAGTTTTGTGAGAGAGCAGAGAGTTATTTGTTCCCTTATTCCCTGTTTAAAAAGTGGGAGAAGAGCTTGATTCCAACGAGCAGCTGCTGTTTGATGTATTTTTGTTACGAAGGACCATTCCTTCTGCCTCTCTTCTGCCCAACTTGTTCCTCGTTCAGTTGAAGGGAAGGGAAGGTAGGAGATCGGCCCATTCAGTTTAGACCTTGAATCATTATCTGTGTGGAAGCTTGCAATGTGTTCTTCGCAGTATCCGCGCATCCAAGAAGGATTGTGTAGGCAGTGCAAAGATAGGGGCCGAATCTTTCTCTACGCATTACACACTCTACAAGCTTCTCCTGAATCGTGTCTCTCTTATCCCCATGGAGGAATGGATTCAATTCCTCCTTCGTTCTGAGCTGACAGGACCAAGTTGGGGTTCATAAGACCTCACCATTGCTGTGTGAACCGTCAGCTTGTCTTGTGTGTGCAGCGTAGGAGCAATTGCGTTCCCAGATGGGTGAAATCCCTCACGCTGTTGATTAGAGCGCCGTATTTGTTATTTCCAGGTTGTTTCGCTATGCGTAATGTTGCAGAGTGGGTCATCTTGCTACATGGGACCATAACCTCGCCTCTACGTTGTCAACTGGACCATAACATATAATGGGAAACATTTTTCTGTGGCCTACTTGCTTTCTACCTTCTCGTGAACATGAAGGATTTGATACGCCTCACCCTCCGGGGCGAGCATTACTCTTTACTCAGCTGGAATGAAAGACTTAAGGCATCATCTTCACGGCAAACCCATCCAGTGGAAGTGGCGGTACATTGCTGTCCTTCAGAGCGAGGGACACTCGGAGGCGTGACTTGTGACCTTGAAATGCACTATCCAGCCTGCCCGCAGTACGAGGCGGAGAGGTGCAGTTAACAGAGCATGAAGGACCTTCCAGCTCAACCTGAGGCCATTAATTGACCTTTTTTTACTTTACTTCAACGCTGTTCTTTTCGCGTTCTCGATTTAGCTCCGCGCGACCGCGATATCTGCTGCAAGATGACAACACGCACTGGGCACTGAATCAGCCGTTCTACACGGCAGAGAGAAGATTAGAATGCTTCAAGCGGCCTCAGAAACCGTGTGACTGACAGCAGAATTCATTCGACTTTTCCGAGTCTAACCTGATGCTGACAATTGTAAATGTCAGGTTCTTTCGGAGTCGTCTACCGAGCACTGCACCTACCATCCTTAACAACTGTTGCCGTAAAGCAGATCCATCTAGAGGACTCAGACGATGACATCTCTGAAATTCAACAAGAGATTGCCCATCTCGCACAGTGCGATTCCGAATACGTTACGCGATATTATGGCAGTTTCGTAAAGGGATATAAACTGTGGATCATCATGGAGTATCTCGCTGGTGGGAGCGGATTAGACTTGGTGCGCTTCTACCTTTCATTCCACATTCCCGTCTAACATTGTCGCAACAAGCTAAAACCTGGTCCTTTCTCCGAAGCACACATCTCCATCATATGTCGAGAGTTGCTCCTCGGATTGGAATACCTTCATAATGAAGGAAAGATTCATCGAGACATTAAGGCAGCAAATATCCTTCTTTCTGCTTCTGGAAAAGTGAAACTCGGTGAGTCTTTCTCTTCATACCCCCTCTTCGGTATTCATTCTGGGTTAGCCGATTTTGGCGTTGCTGCCCAACTTTCGTCCAACAAATCGAAACGCAACACCTTCGTCGGTACACCGTTCTGGATGGCACCTGAGGTCATTCGACAATCCGGGTATTCGACGCCAGCGGATATCTGGAGCTTAGGGATCACTGCGATCGAGATGGCGAAGGGCGAACCGCCTTTAGCAGAGTATCATCCGATGCGTGTCCTCTTCCTCATCCCCAAAGCAAAGCCGCCGACTCTGGAAGGAGATAAGTGGAGCCAAGCTTTCAAAGACTTTGTCAGCCTATGTCTTGTCAAAGATCCCAAAGACGTCCGTCCTCTGCTTTTCCTCCACTGGCGCTGACCTTTCGTTTAGCGACCGACACCGAAAGAGCTCCTACAACATCGTTTTGTCCGTTATGCACGAAAGACATCCCATCTCGTCGAGCTCATTCAACGATATCAAGAATGGCGAGCGCGAGGCAAACCGGCGGGAGCACAAGCTGCTCCACCACAACAGGAGGATACGATAGTGGGGACGATGATGAGCGAATGGCAATTCGAGACTATACGACGCGTGGAAGAGGAGGTGGAGGATGAAGAAGCGATGTATCAGAGCGCAGGAGGCGGAGGCAACGTAGTCCCCTTCCCCTCCCCCGATCCCGAGTTAGCTGGGATCGGAATCGACAATCGTACCGCGGCCACTCCTTCTCCCGTCAGCGAACCGTCGTCCAACCCCGATGCACCACTTCCTGGCCATGGGACTATCAAAGGCGTTCCTGCTCCAATAAAGTCGTTGCAGCTCCCACCGCCTGGTTCATCGAGGGCAAGAACGCTATCCGCAGAGGGTTCCGGAGGGGAGCGGAGCAGGAAGAACAGTCGTGCTGGAAGGAATGATATCAATGGCACCACCTTGAAGGAGGGGGATATTCAGGATGGGGGATATGGAACCCTGCGTCCCGTGAAGAGATTGGACGTCGAGAGCAATGAACGGATCGCAGAAGAGTTCATAGGGACAGGAAGAAAGACTCTGTCGGAAAGAGCGAGCTTTGAGTCTTCGATGAAGGAGAGCACGCTACTTGAGGAAGACGTGGAGGAGGGGGAGTATCTTTCAGATGAGGTCATGGGTGCTAAGGTGCTGGATGAAGTCTGGGATCCTGTCCTCGATGGATTCTTGAATGGACAGTTGGGGAAGAAGGGCGGGGAGGACCTCGGAGCTGCGCAGCTGGAGGCGTTGGGCATGATACGGAGAGGAGTGGCAGATTTGAAGGACAAGCAACCGGAGCTGCTTTGGAACCTGATGGTCCAAGTAATGGGAAGCCTTGAAAAGTTAGTCCCCTTTCCCTTCTTCCTCGCTGACGCTTCCTTATTGCTTTCGACAACAGCAACCCGAGCATCCGCACACATCTCAGTCACTCCTCCAGTACAGCTCCATCCGCAATCTTTCCCGGTAAAGCCAAAGTGACGAACCTGATCCGGAAATCAACCATCATGACGGATCGCGGACCGGCCGTCCTCCTGCCCAAGGCTATCCCGCAAGATAGTCCGTTGGTTGAGCATCTGTACGACGAGCTATCGGACGAAGAAGATGGCGGCGGGATTGGAAAGGGCAAGAAGAAGCGGAAGAGCGCGAACGGGTCGACGAATGGTGCTGCGGTCGCGGCTCCGGTAGTTGAGGAGAAGAGGGGACCGATTGCGGAAATGTTGTATTCGAGGTGGCTACAGGGCTTGAAGGCTAGTATGGGACTGTAAATCGTTTTCTTTTGGTCATGTTCCATGATTACATGATTTTGGTTGGTTGTATTGTGTTCGTATGTTCCTTTCACATCCTTTCGTCTTTCTCTCCTTCATCATTCCCATTCAGTTGCTTCTTAGTCTCAAGTCCGATACCAGGACCTTTCCTTCGCTTTGCAGGGAGGTCGCCACTACCTTCAATCAGTTAGCTTGCTTCCCATTGCTTCAGCCTTTGCCTTCCCATTTATTTTATTTCTGTATCATTACTCACAAAACTGCCTAATCATGGAACATCTTAGTTGCCTATAAAGTCATCCACTCGCTCAGCTTTTCGCTCGCATATCAGGACTTGCAGAAGAAAAGATGGTACGACGAATGGAGCTTGACGCATGTGTCGCATTTTCACCTGGACCGTTTGAGATTCCTGGCTAAGTCCTGATTTTTCACCTTAACTTGAACGCTGCAAGCTTTACATAAACAAACGAGGTAACTTACGAGGTTATGCGCTCGAACTTAAGCACTAGTAGTAGTGGCGATCCAACCGAGCTCATGCTGAGAATTGATTCAAGCTTTGCTCGGACATGGCCAACGTACCGAATGTTTGAAGCGAAGCGAAGGATCGACACTGGAGAGAAGGGCAGAACACAGGCTATGGCGGCTAGCGGCAAACATGAGGATCTTAGGGAAGGCAAGCCCATAAAAGGGTGTTTACCATTCCCAAGTTCAGCTCCAGGTTTCGAGTTGGTATTCCAATTATCACAGGAAACATGAAAACTTCACATTCCTTCATCACGCTCACTTCCCTCTGTCTCCTTCCCTCCCTCGCCTCCGCCGCCACAAGCGACTTCCAACGCGTCTCGAGAGCGCTTATCCCCCCCAAACAGGATACCTGCCAATACTTCCAAGACAACAAGCAGGTCGAGGTCGACTCTGCCCTCTCCCTCGAATACGAGTCCGAACTGGAAAACCATTGGTCACAAGGATGTTCTTCCCTCCGCCCAGCTTGCATGCTCTCCCCGAAGAACGCAACCGAGCTCAGCTTGGTGATTCAGCAGTTGGGCAAGACAGAGGAACAGTTCGCATTCAAGAGCGGAGGCCATAGCCCTAACCAGTACTTCGCGAGCACGGACGGAGGAGTGCGTTTTTCGAACCTGCTCGCTCTTCGAGATGTCAGCTTATGCGATTGCGTGGTGTTAGATTCTCGTCAGTCTTCGAAACATGGACGAAGTGACGTACGACCCTTCGACTGGAACCGCACGCGTTGGACCGGGTAACAGATGGGAGGAAGTGCACAAGAAGATCCTCGACACTGGATACGGACGAACCGTCGTCGGTGGGAGGATTGGACATGTTGGCGTTGGAGGACTCGCCCTCGGCGGTGGTCTTTCCTTCATGTCTTCAGAGCATGGATGGGTGGCGAACAACGTTGTGGACTATGAAGTCGTCCTCGGGAACGGGACCATCGTACATGCTAATCAGGACCAGAATCAGGATCTCTTTAAAGCGCTCAAAGGTGGTGGAAGCAACTTTGGTATTGTCTCCACTTACACCCTGCAGACTTATGAGCAAGGAAACGTATGCCCTCTCTGGAGGCATATTGTGCACGATGAGTCTGATGGATGGAAGCATAGGTTTGGGGTGGCAACCTTGCGTTTTCGGCAGAACAAACCCCAGCCCTCCTTGCAGCCGTCAGGGATTTCACAGATAACTATCCCGACGACAAAGCAGGTTTGTTGTCTCCTCGTCCTTGCTTGAATTCGTGTTGAGAGTGATATCAGCTATCATCCTGACGGTTGAACGCGGCGCACTGCTGGACACTTGGATTATGTTCTTGTACTACAACGGTCCCGTGAGCCTTTCCATTGCTGACATGACGATAGACCAAATGCTGATGTGGTATGCAGGAGCCGCCAACAAGCGTCTTCGCTGCCTTCTTCAACATCGATCACATTTCGGATACAACCAAAACGCAGACCTACTACGAACTAGTCCGCATCCTATCTTTCTGAATGTTTGAGCTTAACTAACTGTAATTGCATTGACAGCTCAAAGGGAATGATCTTTTCGTACTGCATGGGTTCCGGTACACATTCCCCTTTCGCTCACCTCCAAATTTCGATCTAAGTTAGTAACGCAGCTATAACATCGGAACGGAGACCATCCCTCTCCCCAACGCCACCTACGGTACCTACTTCATGCAGCAGGTTCACGACATCTGGAAGAACACGACCGAATCCATGTTCAACATCCCCAACCTGCTGGGATCCATGGCATTCCAGCGTCCGTCTCTCCTTCCAAGTCTCTTATCTAAATTATTGAGCTGACAAGTGCGCAACAGCGATGCCGCCGGCGATCGTGAACAAGGCGTTGGATAAGGGAGGAGACATGATCTCTTTCGAACGAGACTCGAAACAGATCGTCATCGAACTCGACTTCTCATACTCTGGAGAAAAGTTCGACGATCAGGCCAATGCAGGTCTGACCACCATCACCAAATCCATCCGAGAGCTGGTGACAACGGAACAGGCGGCTGGAAACATCCCTAACTCCTTCACTCCCGTGAGTTCTGCCTCAAACGTTTACACATTGGTTCGACGGCGCTAATATTTGTCATGTGCAGCTCTTCATGAATGACGCTCTTTTCTCCCAAGACTATTGGGGAAGGAACAAGAACCTAGACTTCGCGAGGGACGTCAAGGCGGTCTATGATCCTGACAACTTTTTCTCCCCTGCTCGAACGGGTGGTTTCTTCTTCACTCCTCACTATAACCGTGAAGAGGAGGAGTAAATATTTCTTTCATTCTAGTAGCGACTTTCTTTAGCAGTTTACTCGAGTCTTTCCGTTCATTGCGCTTCCCACTATGTATAGGTATGGAAGCAAGAATGTTAATAAATCACGTCGAATTGGTAGCAATCATGTAATGGCAAACAGATCGCTTTAATAATCCCTCGCCTTTTGAACCTGGAAGTGCAGTCTCAGTTTCATCGGACGACTCAAATTTTACCTTGACATAACAAAAAACTCGAACTCATCCACCTCATAACAAAATGCTCGAACTCATCTATGTCTACAGAAGGGATTGTAGGATGTTAGTGTCAATACGTTCAATTTAGAAGCTCGCTATGCGTGCTGGGCAAGAAAGACTGCCAGATGTTGCACTTCGTGGGTCGATGAAGACCAGTATCGCCCTGGCGTCCAAGAAGTACCCCGTCTCTCATCTGCGAGAGAAGTAAATCTTCTGCCTCATGTACCGTTCAGCGTGATCGTCTCGAGCAAATTTTTATGATGTATTCAAGTCGCCGTGCTGAGTGACATTGAGTCCACATGTCCAGTCACAAAAATACCTCCACGCAATTTCTTTGAATATCACTGGAAGTTGTCGCTACCATTCTCCAATTAGCAATTAACAAAGTAGGGATACCCGGATGGATGGTGAAAAGTACGTTTCTCTACAAGCGGGTGAAGATCATCGGAAACTTCCTACTCCCCATCAAGCGCTCTAGTCATCCACACCAGACAATCACAGAATACCTTAACTCCATGCTGCTGATGCTGAACGCAGCATGGATATTTCATAGCCGTGGTTCTGTATTCCTGCAATACTGCCTTACTGGCAACTCAAGCAATGTCGACAAAGATGAAGGAGGATTTTCACGCCTTATTCTCCTTCGTTCTGTCGTCAACTTCAGCTTCCTGATCTCGATGCGAAAAATATAAAGGTATCCCGAGTCCAACTGCTCTCCTCTTCAACAGCGACTCTTCAGCCTTAGCAATCAGCGAATCAGCAGCTAAAATCCAATATGCAGCTCAGCACTCTCTTCTCCGCCATTTTCCTTCTCTACCCAGCCCTCTGACAGGCTAAATTCGAAGTGGTATTCTGGTCCAATCTATGCTCTGCTGGGACCGGGACCGGAAGTTAGTTGGGAACCGCCAACTTGGAAACTGGTGGGCAATCTCCTCCCAGCATTAACTGCGGTATTTTAATCACAGTTTGCGAAGTCGGATGCAACCCCGTCCCGGCTGGCTCTCACCAAGGCCAGCCATTCACCGATAACGTTCAGAAATGTGTGGTGGTCTACCCTAATGGAAATTGCGGCTCTGGCGCTGTCACAGTCCAAGTCAGGTCGGGACAGTGCTTCAATTTGGATGCTCCGACTTTCGGCAGCTCTTCTATAAGGGTGAGCTTGTCCACACATGGTCCTCTGTAGAGTGAACTCATTCGGATCTGTAGCAATGCTAAACGCCTCACCTTAACAGATATGTTTGAGTTCTGCGATGGAGGACAGATCGTTTAACGAGTCTATTATTTTTACTCCTGATCTACGCAATTCATCTTGTCTTTTTCTATCCATGCTTGCCCATGATAGCAATGAGATAAGGAAATTCTCAGATAGATTGTTTTAATAGCGTTAAGGCCAAGATTGACTTCTATCCCACACAAGATTGGTAGACAACTGACAACGGAAGCAACCAACTTAGACGGTACCAATCCTAAAACTCCAATGGAAACTTCGCAGCGTGAGAGCGATCATGGAACAGGTATTAAAATGCAATCGAGCGACTGACATTGACGCACAGATTCTCTTCTCTCTCTTTAGAAGACTCTATGACAGTCAACAGTTTCCAGATAAGTGATAACACGGAGAGATGACTTAGCTGAGGCCAATGACCACTGTCCTCTTTCAACTTTCAAATACAATCATTAACCCCATGCTGCCTAGTGACTAGTTCCCTTTCAACAGGTATTCATTTTAGCTCCAATCTTGATCAAAGCAATGCCGATAACGTCCAAGAAAGGAAAATGAGGTACAAGGATGAACAAGGAAATCGCTCGCGAGATCTCCAGAAATCAACTTACGTCTTCAGGTGTTATTCCGTCCATGGGATCAGGCATTCCACTCTGAACTTTCAAGTTGCTCTGCCCTTCTTACAGATGTCTAACGTTCCTACTGAGCTGAACCTCAGCTCTAAACTAGAGGTTCGTACACTTCAACTGAATTATTTCAATGAATATTTCATTTTCTTTATTTTATACGCAAAGTAATAAGGGATTTCCTACTTGTTACCCTGGTATTTCATGACATCCATCCTTGTCAACCAATCTCAACCCACTGCGCCGCCAAATAGTTGAATGACGGGCACTCCATCCCTCGCATGGGTCTCGGAGTATATGAACTCTACTCTTCAGAATGCTATAACGCAGTTCTTTGCGCTTTGAAGGTGCGTTGTGTCATGTTGTAGCTTTCCTATTACACTCTCGCTGACAAGTTTTGTCTGATCAGGCGGGATATCGACTTATTGACAGCGCGGAATGGTACGATAACGAAGCCGAATGTGGGAAAGCGATCAAAAAATATATGAAAGATAGCGGGGTGGCAAGAGAGGATATTTATTACACGTTCGTCCCTGCCTATTGCTCCCGTGCTCCTTTATCCCCGATTTTGTTCGATCCTTTCCCCTTGTTTCCTGGTTCTTAAGTGATTCTGACGATAAAATGGAAGCAGTACTAAGCTCCGTTCGAATTCGACATACGCTCACGCGACAAAGGAAATCCAGCGTTCCCTTCGCACCTGCGGACTAGGTTACATTGATCTTTATCTCATACATTCCCCTCTCGGCGGAGATACTGTGCGTCGCGAAACCTGGAAGGCTTTGGAGGATGCAAAGTCTCGAGGTGAGGTTCGAAGTATCGGGGTTTCTGTGGGCTTCTTCCCTACTTCCTGTTCACGAGCCCTGTTGCTGATAATTTCGGACGCTGGATGTGAATTCACGTAGAACTTCGGCGAACGACATTTGAGGGAGTTGATCGAGGGAGGGATTAAAGAGAGAATAGCTGTGAATCAAGTAGATCTACATCCTTGTACACGTTTCTTCCCTCATTTTCATCATTCTTGACGGTGGACTCACCCTAGTATGTTGGTGTAAAGTTATGACGCGCAACTCTCTCGTCTCATACTGCCGTTCGCAAGGTATCGCACTACAGGTGCGTCCTTCATTTGCCTACTTCTTATAATCCGCTGAACACGACTGATTCTGGAGCTGCATGAATAGGCATGGGCTCCGTTGGTAAGGGGGCTGAAAATGCGCCATCCACTCCTCCTCTCCCTCTCCCAAAAGCATGGGAAAACACCGGCCCAGATCCTCGTTCGGTATTCACTACAAAAGGTCCATCTCGTCCCATTCTCTCGCAAGATTGCTAACGATGCGACGGATTGGGCTGTATTGTCAGGGATTCATCTCGATCCCAAAATCTGCGAGAGAGAACCGAATCAAGGAAAATGCGGAGGTTTTTGATTTTCAGCTCGCTGAGGAGGAGGTGGAGGATTTAGATGGGTGCGATGAGTATTTAGTTACTGATTGGTTCGTCGTCCCTTTTATCTGTGATTTCAGACTGAGATGAAGATACAGGGACCCGACTGATTGTCCTTAGCACTTGTCCCCTAATTGTGAGGGCTGAAACCTGGAGTCGAAGAGGCAGCTGACGCTATTCCATGACAGTGTACTATCGCGAGCATTGGAACATAGCTGTGCAACATGTCAATAATCCTCCTGTTGTGCTGGTGAAATGCGCACTGAAAAACTCTAGCCACCAATGGATCGCAGGTTTCAAATGTGCATCCCGAGGACACGGAATTCCCTAAATTGTATCACTAAACCGCGCATCACAGATAGCTTTCATTCCAGTAATATCCCGCTTTCTTCGAGCCGAGTCAAACATCGCATGGGAATGCCATTTATGGCTTCTATAGGATTTGATTCCCGCCATCCTTCCCGCTTCCCACGCTCGAGATGTGACCCCTTTTCCGGCAGCAACATCTTGAGCGCCAACGACGACGACCTCATCCACTTTCCCTTCCCTCTCATTTCAGACATTGCTGAAAGTGTTCAAGACAGGACTGGTTCCTTCGTCACACGCTCATCCTCGGCGGTCGATCATCTTCTGCAGGTTCAGCCCTCCACGCCGTCCTCTAACATGCGCTCCATGTTCCTCCTCCTCCCCCTCTCCTTCGCACTTCCCTACGATTCTACACGGCACCCCTCCTCCCCGAGCGCAAAGAAACTGCTCCTTTCCACTTCTCCACGCATTCAGGTAGACAAGCGAAATCATCGCGATAATGCCGCAGTCGTATCGAATGGATACGGATATATGACCGGCGCTTCTGCTGGATATGGAGCAGGAGAACAAGCCACTTATGCTGAAGGATTGGACAATGGAATTCCTGCCAACGGAGGAGCAGCTGGAGCAGAGGGAGTTGTTTCTGGTGGCGGATATGGCTCTGGTGGCGGAGAAATCGCTCAGTCGACCTATGGGGCTGGTTCTGGAGGAGGGTACCAAGCTTATTCTGGCGGAGGTGGTAGTGGCGTAGGGTATTCAACTGGTCATGGGGGACAGTATCAACCTGGCGGAGGAAATCAATTGGCTGGTCAAGAGTATGGCGACCCGGCAAGTATGCCTCAGGCTGGAGGCGGACATATCTCATCCTCGAGCTCAGTCAGCAGCGATGACGACCAGGGGGGAAGTGGTGTTGGCAATGACACAGAAGGAGCGGGGGGATATGGTGGCAATGTCTCTGGTCAAGGATCGGCCACTCCGAAAGAATTTCCTTCCGCTGCTGGAGAACCAAAACATGGATCTGAACCGACTCCAGCTTCGTACGCCGCCGGATCAACTGGAGATGGCGCTGATCCCCCTGCTCCCGCAAATGGTCAACCGTCGGCAAGGCCTCCGAGTGGTGCTACCTCTGGCAACACCTCCACTTCGGTTCCCGCAGGCACGGCACTCAACACCTCTGCGGCTTCAGGAGGTTCGGACTGCTCTCTCCTCGCTCAGATATTCAACGATATGGGTGGTCCCTCATGGATAAATCAACAGGGATGGTCTTCTCTCGCTCAGGATCCTTCCACTTGTTGTGGCGCCTTCGGTGTTTCTTGCGATGGAAATGGGAAGGTCACGTCCCTCGAGCTCCCTGGTAACGGCTTGAGTGGGAAGGTTTCCGATGCGATCTTTGCTTTGGTAAACCTTCAAAAGTTGTGGGTTTTTTCTCTGTTGCACTATCAACTGAATTTAAGGTGTTCCAGAAACCTTGCCGATAATACTATTGCTGGATACCTGCCGGACAAGTTTTCATCATTCACAAATTTGAATGGCATGTGAGTGGCTGCATCCGGGCCTTTTTCCTCCTTGACGGGCGCGAGCAGATTCATAGACAACAATTTACTGTCTGGTGTTCTTCCTGTCTCACTCTGGAACGCTACTTCTCTCTCTGTTGTGCACATCTCCAACAATTCCTTTACAGGCTGGTTGGGTTTTCCATCAGCTCGTAACCTCGTCGCTCTTTACGCATCGCACAACTTCTTCAACGGATCCATCGACTTCTCCCCCAACCCAAACCTCACAAAGGTAGATATCGATGACTGTCACTTTTCTGGACAGTTTCCACCGATTCAAGGCTTGACTCAGATCCAAACCTTCAGCGCGGCAGGAAACGCCTTCACTGGAGAAGTTGGTGGTCTGGCTAACTTGACTCATTTGACGAACTTGTCTGTTTGCTCTTTACTCGACTCGGCGCAATCTAACAACATTGTGTAGCGATATATCCAAGAATCAGCTTTCCGGCCCACTTCCCGATCCCAGCGCTCTTTTGAACCTGCAATCCTTCGCCGTATCCTCCAACTCCTTCTCTTCATTCCCTACAAGCACTGCTCCCCGCACTCTTCAAACGTGTACCGTTGACTCCATGCTGTCACTTCTGTGCCCTCCTCAAAGCGTCCTTCAGGACCCAAATTCCCTAGCAAATCGGTGTAAACTCAATTGTGCTGGTGGTGGAGCAGTTGGGGCTCAAGCTCCCTTGAGTGCCCCAGGTACTATTCACCTCAAACGGAGGGGTCTGACGGCGAGGATGCAGAGAAGAGGGATCTTGGAATCCCAATAGTGACAGGGGCATGCGTACGGTTTATTGCCTTCCTCTAAGTTTTATTCCGTAGGCTGGTGGATTAGTTGCAGGAGCATGCAGGATTTTGCTAAGGTTTCACAATGCCGTACGAATAGAATGCTGAATTCTTAGTATGTTGTCACTTCGTTTGTTCGTTCGTGCGCTTTCATTTAAACGACTACTTTCGGCGCATGAAAGGCCCCGTCAAGTAGACCATAACAGGCTATGAGTTCAACAGCGAGCAGACAGAAGCATGCACGCCTAGAGCTATCCCCAATATTTTCCTGTGCGCTAGCTTAAAATTTCAAAAGGAGAACACATGCAAAGGGTTGATGACAAATGCATCATCGATATTGTCTTCTGCAGGCCGTACGCGAATATTTTGAATGGCTAAAGCACTGAGAAATATGGTCACATTCTCTCCTAACCCAATCTCTCATTCTTGATCCTATAGGAAAGCTCAGTACCTTCTACCCGTCAACAATATGTGAGGGACTTACCACCTCCTGAGCATCTCGAGGCTATTCTCAGGCTGATCGGTCGGTACCTTTCATCCAACATCAGTATTATCGTTCAGCATTGGAATGTACAGTGCACGACGAACCATATGACCTGCGCCGAAGACTTTGAGGTAGGTAAAGTTGCCTGCTCCTTCACCTCCAGTCCTTACTTCACCAGCGGGTTTGCCATTAACAAAGAACAATTTGTCTTTTCCCTCTTCAAGTTCCTTCTGGAATGGTGTCGGAAGAGCGAGGACCCATCGTTTGTTTCCGATCCAGTTGCACTTGTAGTCTTCCCGGTTGTTCAGTGCGTACTCTGGAATATGGAGAGAGAGACGAACCCCATTCGCCTGCATAGATGAGCACCCTGATTCCATCCGAGATGAGCGGCTGGAGGAGGAGGGAGTTTTTGTACGAGGATTCGCCCTGCGCTTCAATCAGATGCCGATGTTCATCTCAAGAACGGAGAAGCACTCACCGCTACATATCCAGGTCAAGGAGGGTACTCAGCCAGTATTCAGTACCGGAGAAACGACCTACATAGCATGAAATTTTGGCCCACTTCATTGGTATCATCGCCTGCTCCCTTCTGTCAACTCTTGTTCCGGTGATCAGCACGAGAATGAACCATAGCTGATGTTTTTCGGCACTCCAAGCTCCTTCTTCACATCTTTTCTGTTCATATAGGCACCAACGCTCGTTGCCCAAGCGTAACAGCTCAAATCCTGTTCACCGGGACATGTCCTGCGCACGTCGAAGGGGTCCTTATTGGCTAACCCGAGATGAGGTCAGTGAAAGGACGAAAGAGGGAGCCTGGGCAACATACAATAAGAAGAGAGTTCGCCCATCAACCCAAAACCCTTCAAGACAGCAGTAGAACAAATCAGCTGATCCCTCGTCTCGTAACACAATTCTGATAGTCGTCTGGAGACGTCCGCCTTGGAAATAGCATCGATTTCTGCGCAGATGGAGGAATTGAGGAAGCTGTATGGAGGGGAGTGGCAGGCATATTCCGTTAAAGCTGGGAACTTGAAGTGCCAGACAGCCATTAAATATGAGGAAATCGGAGATAAAAAGATGTGGACGGACTTGGTACACTGGGTCAGTGAGCCCATTCCCAATCATGACTGTTTGGAGAGGGATGTGCAGTCCGTCCTTTGCCACGTTGTGGTTGTATATCGCGTTGACCATATGAGGGACATAAATCCCACCGTATGACTATTGCAGGTACGTGCAGTTCAGCGATTGTTTCGAGAGTTCTGGTGTAATCGAAAAGGACTGACCTCACCAGCGAGCGTGAATCCTCCTTTGAGATATTTGGGGAACTGCTGGTAGAAGAGCTGGAGGAAGGTCCACGCGTCCTCCGCACCTTCAACGGAGTTTGCGACTTGGTGATCATCGTCGTGATAGGAGAAGCCAACCTGAATGGCCGATACGACAGGTAAACAAGACCTGACTCTTGGAAAGAGGGGGAGAAGTCTTACGGGCACAGGTTGGTCAATGAAAATGAGATTTGCAAAGCTATTCCAAGAATATTCGTTGATGTAGGTCTCCTTTCCATCGTCGGAAACGAGACATGGTCCTATGGTGGTCTCTGTATTTGGTATTTGGTAGAGCTTGAGGAACGCACCCAACTCGCTTAACATGCCCATGAACGATGAGCCGCCTGGACCACCTGTCGCAAATTTATTCATACCCAAAGCCTGAGGACTAGCGGGTAAAGCAAGTACCTTGAATCCAAAGAATCATCTGCGCGGATGGAAAGATTGGTTCGGCATTTCATTCTTCTGAGGAAACTACGCACAGGATCGTTCTCGGGGTCACTTCTCGACTCGAAGAACCACCAAAAGATATGCTTGGTCTCAGAAATATCCATAAATCCTGAATACTGCACAACCCCTTCTTTTTCGCAAATCTGTTGGTTATATCCAAT
This sequence comes from Atractiella rhizophila, assembly GCA_021432655.1. Classification (NCBI taxonomy): domain Eukaryota; kingdom Fungi; phylum Basidiomycota; class Atractiellomycetes; order Atractiellales; family Hoehnelomycetaceae; genus Atractiella; species Atractiella rhizophila. The sequence continues at coordinate 69,959 of MU271297.1, forward strand.
GATATCAGTTTCGGATGACCCAAACATAATCAAGAACGCGCCTGAGGTTGTTTGTACCGCAGTTGGTATTCAGGAAATGCTTCATGTTTGAATATTCCAAACTCTCCTTCCTCTTGCTGAGAAACTGGAGGTCGGACGACCTGAAGGAGTTGTTGGTCACTTTGAAACGTGATCAAGCCTGAAAAGGCTGGCAGAATAAGAGAACCGAGGGTCAGAGCACTGAGGAGCATCCTTCCAAATCACTACGATGGACACTCTGGCGGTGGCCCCGTTATCTTCTTAAGTGTGGAGCGGCAAACTCGAATCAAGAGTCAACAATTCAAATTCATGTTTGAAATTGGAAATGGTTCCAAGGAAAATATCCGAACCTAAAATTAAGATCCACAAAGTGGAGCGGCAGGTTCCGCTTCCCGTCTCGGAAAAGAAGCGGCGTTGACCAAAAGGATGGGGGAATCAAAGATTCTTGTCTTCGGTGTGACGCGCGATCTCTCGTGCTCTAACACTCACTGACATCCTGACGTAGGCAGCGGCAACTTTGGTTCATGTCTGGCGTCGCACCTCTCAGATCTGCCAACTGCCCCAACGATAAAGATCTGGTCGAGGGATGCAGCCACCGTCGAGTCTCTCAACCAAAAGCACAAGAATCCAAAGTACCTGAAGGATCACACCTTCAGAGATAATGTGGTAGCTGTGGGACCTGAGCTGCCTGAGAAGGAGGAGCTGATGCAGTGCGATGTCTGGATTTGGGCGGTACCTATGCAAGGAGCTCGGTTTGTATTTTTTCATGCTCGATTATTGCGATTTTAGATGTCCATATTCGCAATTTGGCGAATAGGAAGGTCATGGAGCAAGTTCGGCAGAAGATTGGCGATGTAGAAGTGCCTACGAGCGTGTATGTAGCTAAGGGTGCATCTGGTCTTCTTGCCTCACAGTTTGATTCGACTTACCCGTTCAATGAAGGAATCGAAACTGACACTCACCTCCTCCCCATACAAGTCATCTCTCAATCGCTCGGCAAAGACGCAGCTCGCAACGCCGTCTTCCTCAGCGGTCCCTCATTTGCACAAGAAAGTGCGTCTCCGTGTTCATTCTCCCACAAATCTCAAATTAATGTCATTGGGGGATACAGTAATGAACCGACAGCCGACCCAAGTGACCATTTCTTCATTTTCTTCTGCACACGCACGACAAGTAGCTGGCCTCTTCCACCAGCCACACTTCATGTCAGTCTGGCCAACTTTTCCTCCGCCACTTCTCACTGGATGATTAAAAGGTGTTATATCCACCCAGACCCTATCGGAGTGGAGATCGCCGGCGCGCTCAAGAACGTGTATGCGATCGCGAGTGGAGCGGCTGAGGGATTGGGATACGGAGCTAACACGCGTGCTGGTGCGTCATGCGCCACCCCATCTTTCACCTTTACCGCCTTTGCAGCGCAGATGCAGATGCGAACGATAGAGGTGACGATATGGACACAGTACTGATGCCACGTGAGGATAGGACTGGTGACCCGAGCACTCGCAGGTCCTATTCCTCTCCTCCCCTTCGACGACATGACATGTCTGACGAACTGAGAAGAAATGACCCGGATCGGCGTTCGGATGGGCGCTGAACCTCTCACGTACGTCACTTCCCTCCCTCCTTCCCTCCACCTAATTCAATCGATCTTGGAACGCACTGACTAAAAGTACAGATTCTTGAGTCTGGCAGGAGTTGGCGACCTGTTCCTCACCTGCTCATCCGAAAAGTCTCGTAACTTCACCGTCGGCCGTCGTCTAGGTTCAGGCGAGAAAGTACGTCACTTCTCCCTGCCTCCGCAGATTCAGACTGTGTATTGATCAATTAATCATTTATGAAAGCTCGACCACATCCTCGCCACGTTGGGTTCGGTCGCAGAGGGCGTACAGACCTGTCTCGGTGCTCACCAGATCATCACCAAGCTCGGCATCCAGGCACCTATCGCGGAGGCCGTATATAGCGCTTTGCACGAGGGCGGGACAGTCACGGACCTGGCGAGTTATCTCCAAAGCTTTCCGGTGATGAGGGAGCTCGCTTTGGATGATAGGGATAGAAGTGGGAATGGCGGTAACGGGAATGGTGGTGGGAATGGGGAGACGATGAACATCAAGGAGGAGTTGGGTCTGTAACTGTACAATTTGATTAACATTGGCAATCTTCTTTTCGAACTGGAGCAACGTGCAATGCAAAAAAACTTGTGATCGTATATTTCAGCACCGGAATAACGTTACAGAATATTGCGTGTGTTACAGACAACCCGAAAGAGGACATGGGAGTAAGATTACATATTTACAGTACCAGTACTTTAATCGCTATTTTCAAGCATCCTTATGATCCTCAGGTGCCTTTTCGCTGGGAGGTTTCGACTTCTTATTACTATCCGGAATGTTAGGATCTGCATCTCTGGCCTTCTGGAAGTTCTTGAGAATGGTTGGCAAGATCGCGGTCTGTTCACACGTAGACCATCAGAAATATTCAAGCTGAGAGGAGCTTTTTGGGATGACGCACCCGGACAACTTTTCCGATGTCATCTTTGAAGGGTATGTCTTGGATGGGCAAGTCCGGCATGAGGAAAGGCCAAGTGGTTCCCCATTCAACTTGGGCTGGATCAGCCCATATTTCAAAGGAGAGGAGACGAATGCTCACAGATAAGCAGGAGGACTCCGAAATATTGCCGCCTGCTCAGAGCACAATCAGTCTTGTCTAGTCGTTTCAGGTCGAAAAATGAATAAAACCGACCCTTGCCTCCAATAATCGCTCCATTGCTTCTCAGTCTTCTTTTGACCAAAGAAATCATCAATCTCCACATTGTCCACCCAATCCAGCCTCTCAAAGTTCCCCCAATTCCGTCCCCACCTTGTTCTCCCCATATTCTTCACGCGAATGGGCATCGCAGTATCTGGGACCCAACCCTCTTGGGTTGCGTAACCGAAGATGGTGTGCAGAGCCAACGCGGCGTAACTCGCCTTGGACTCGTCCAATCCGAGCACTTGAAGACCTTTGATCGTGTCGGATTTGTGGACGATTCCATCGCCGTCTGGGTCGAAGAAAGTAGGGATGGCCGCGAGTTTACCTGTCAGAACAGACAAATCAGTATTTAGAGCGCAATCACAAAGAAGTCAGAGTCAGCAACGCACCGGTTAGCTTTAGGGCTTGCGACGTCAAATCCGTTACCGTCTTGATGGCACCAATGGGGAGTCCATTAATCTGCAATCCGTCGAGTCCTCAGCATCGACACAGAAGCTTGCAAAATGGAAAGACCAAAAAAAAGAAACGAGACATACCACACCTCCCACTCCCTCTCCTAAATCGGCTGCCAGCCCTCCTAGTCCTTCTAGCGCCTTCAATCCGACACCCACAGGCTCAAAGATCTTGCCACTGCTCTCCGCCGCCAGATTGACCACTCCTCCAACTGCCGTGTTCCCAATCCCAACAACACCACCAGCAACATTGGCGCCCGCATCCAATCCCGATCTCGAAACTTGACCAGCGATCTTGAGGCCCGCCGAAGTGGCATCTGCAAGCAATTGACCGCCAGATTTGACAGCGTCGCCGGTGGCCGCTCCAACAGCAGAAGCTCCCTTCCCAAGAGCGGTAACTCCCTCTCCAGCACCCTTCCCAAGAGCGGAGACTCCGGATCCTGCTCCCCTACCGATGAAGGAAACTCCATCTCCAGCCCCTTTACCGATGGCGGAGATGCCGCTGCCTACTCCTTGGCCCACAGTCGATACTGCTCCGAACAAACCACCTCCACCTCCCTCTTTAGCCTTTGGCTCCTCCGCATTCTTAGTCGAAACGGCAGGTGCCTCGTCTTTCGCTTCTTTCGTTATATCAGAGATTGGATTAGGATTCGAAGGGGATGCCGCCTGTGCAGGAGAGGTTGCACCTTCTTTCCCGCCGCCACCAAATACGCCAGATACTCCTTTGCCCAGGTAGCCCACTCCATCTCCGACTCCACTCCCTATACCCCTCACTCCGCTCTCAAGATTCGATCCAATGCCTCCCAGCAACCCCCCACCAGCTTTCTTGGGAGGTTCTTCCTTCCCCTTCTCTTGAGGTGAGAAATGGGGAGATGGAGCACGCGGTGGTTTGGGATTCTCGTCCGTGAGGGAGGACGGAGTAGGATTCTTTGGACGTAGATCAGGAGCGCTGAGTTCCCCTTTGAACTTTCCGACGTCGTCCCTGGGAGGGATTGAACGCGGTCCGGCGTGGTCGTCCAGCAAGGCAGAAGGAGGTGCGCTCCGCTTCTGACTGTTGTCTGCCAGTGGAAGTGGCTCGCGAGATTTGATTGGGAGAGGCTCTTTGGGCTTTTTGGTGGTGAGGTCGGTGAGTGGTTTGGTGAGGAAAGACATGTTCGTTCGAATGTTAATCGTTATCGTTATCTAGGTCGTACTGTTGTGCGTGATATTAGGGGGGTGGGCCAGCGAATGAGAGCTTTATAGGAGGAAAGAGCTGAGGATGAGTGGAAGGAAGAGTGACAACGGTGTGATGTAGGATCCATGATGACGACATCACGTCACCTCCTTCAGAATGGGAATTCAGATGGTCGCATTTCAGTACCAGTTCTCTATTACCGCGATGCGACAATATTGCTGCCTGAACCAGGACTGAACCTGACATTGCAGGTTACAAGTCTATTTGCTATATAACCTTGAGACGGAACGATTCGAACATCAACGGAACATTGCCTATTTCCTATTTCGGACGCCGAAATTGAACTGTTCTCAACCAGCGCAGCGCACATTCCGTTCAGGACAAAGACAGAGCGGGAGTCAAAGCTACCTTGAAAGCCATTCCGCTTCGTGGGGCTGTGATACGTTTGGGGTGGATGTGTGCAAGTGTCAATGTTCGAGGTAACGCCTTTCATCGAGAATTGGGCCTTCGAACTCGGAACGTAACACGTACTGAACGTTGTACCGCTGGAACCTTGAACACTATATTCTAATGTACCCCCTCGATTCATTCTGGATAGTTTTCTCAATCGTTGCGCACACACACGGAGCTGTCGTCGGACAATGTCTCTGACAGGGTTCCATCATCCCAATATGCTCATCCATGGAATCCATTTTAGGCTGCAAAAGGGTGATCATAATACAGATAGCATGCTAGCTTCGTTTTATATATTAGCCTTCCACACCATTTTACCTACGGTGCCAGATATATGACATCATATGAACACTCCTGACTTGTTTTGCAGGTAGAGAGCCATTTCAATATCAACCTCCCACATCTTCCGTCCGCTTTCTTCATTCAATTCACCAGCGATTTGATTACATCCACCAACTCCCGCTGTGAAATGGCTCAAAAACTGCCCCCAGAGGTTGTTGCCCACATCCTGTCGGAGCATGAGAAACCAATCGATGTTTCCTGGTCCCTCATGTCTGACCTCTCATTGATCATCTTGGCCGGTATCTGAGGATAATACAGTGCACGAAATTGGACTCACGAAGTTCGACGGGCTTTCTTTCGCGATGTCACCCTGCACACAGAGAGTTCAAGCACCGCGGATAAGCCTTCCGTCAAGGCGTTCAAGCGTGCCCTGAAATCACAGGCGTTGTTGTGGTTAAAGGGGATGATACAATCTCTCATACTAATCTGTTGGAACCCTTTCCTGAATGAGGAAAAGGCATCAAAGTGGGAGCAGATGAGGACAAGTATTTCCAAGTATTGGACTGAAACGACAGACAGAGACTTGATCTCGCTCGAGGACTATCCGAGGAAACTGCCAGCACTCAGAAACGTTTCTATTTTCCGCCACTCAGCCGCACCATGTTTTACGACAGAGAACGTTCTCATGCCATTTTGTGGACTGTCGCTCGATTCTTTTTCGATCTTTGACGACACTTTTTTCTCTTTGTTCCCGGGATGTAACCCTCTTTTCAACAGCCTTACACTGAAAAGCTTTAGCATTGAAATGCGACGACCGTTTAATTTCCAGAGTTGGAACGAGAAGGAAAGGCTTCAGCTTTCTCCTCTTCAAACTCTTAGTTTCAATTACAATGACAGCACCTATCATCGACACTTCTCCCATGATTTCGAGAACCTTTTGACCTGCACATCTTCTATCCAAGAGCTGTGCGTCGGCTATTTTTCGATCAGGACACTTCCCACACTCGGCAATCTGCCTGTCATTCGAGGCCTCAAGAATCTTTCCCTTCAGAGATTTATCTGTCCAGAAGCGGTCCTCAACAAGCTCATCTCCTCTTGCAAAGTTTTGGAATATCTCGCTCTGAACGAAGTGCAGTGGACCGCAAGTCTGTTTCCTCACTTGCCACATTCTTTACGCTCTCTCACCTTATCGATTCCCAATACTTCATATGTGACACCAACAGATATTCAAGATGCAATACTTGAAAGGGCAGCAGGCACATGGGCACATGTACCTCTCCTCGCACACTTCACCTGTGAGGCGAACCTCGAAGTTATGCCGCCAGAGCCATTATGGGACGACGGGAGCTGTGCAAGTTTGGAAATGAATTTGAAGGATAGCAGAAAGGAGTGTAGTTTCAAGTTTCGTTGCAAAACCTGGCGCTAGACTTTCTGTCATTCCCCTCCGTACTCCTGCGTCAACGGCTATCCACATCTTGGGATTGTTAATTCAAGTTCCACTCAAATATTCTATAGAATGTTCTCCAAATACATTTCAAAAGACAAAGCATATCGTCCGCATTGCCCAACATTTGTGCTTCTCAAGCCTTTCTTTTTAAGTCCTTTCATAAGGGACAGCAGCAATGCGTGAACCGTCCTTTTTTGGGTTGCATTGGAGAGTAAGCAATAGCATCAGACTTTGGTGCTCACATTAGAAATTAGAAGGATGCTGGAGCCAGTGGTCTCGCTTGCTCGGATAGAATTACATGGCATGCTGGATTTCGTCCAGCAAAGATTGCTGTCTCCCCCTTCCAACGTTGACATTGACATTGACAGCAACTCCGCCGCAATACTTTATCGCTCAGAGTCACGTCCCACTGCACTCAACCGTGGACTCAACCAGACTAACGATAAAATGGGATCTCCACTGTGGCTCCGAACGATGCGAAAGTCGACGCACCGGAAGTTAGGACGCTCCGTCCCTGTCAAAGATTGCGTTCAACTGGTGGTGACAGGGACTGAATGTGCGGAGGCGATAGTGGATCTCTCTGTAATTGCAAGCTTGTACGCTAGTCTATGACGACTTGCATCGTTTATGCTGGGTTGTATCATGGGATATGCTAATCGTTGTGGCTCGGCAAATTGGGGCGGGTGAGTCGAGGCGGGCGCAATCAATTGCTGGATGCAGCTCTGTGAGCTCGCTCGCTCAACTCTCTCTCTCCCCAATCCTCTGTCTCAAGGCAGGCTAAAATTGAACCTCCTCTGCAGAATCTGTACTTTTACCGTATTTTTCTTGCATGATAATAACAAGCATTTCAATGTGAAAGCGGGGAGCAGCAGTGCTCTAAAGCCTGTATATATATGTGAGCTATCTCTGTCCTCACGGCGCATTCAGCCGTACGCCAAAAGCCGCGACAAGCAGGACAACACTCTTATTCCCGAATGAACTCATGAACTCGATCTTCATCGCTTCATAGCCAAGCATATTAATCATAGCTTTAATTTCTTGTTCCCAAGCTCACTTCGGTCCAAATCCCTGCTGCAGCAACTCCACAGAGAAAGAGAAAGCAACTCCGACAGAAAGCAAGGAGAAGAAGATGCCAGATCAGAGGCTCTCCGAAGTTATCCACACATACAAGGTGGATTAATAAGAGTTATCCCACAATTCCCTCGGTGGTTATCATAGGCGGACGCTGATACACATGCACATGGCACGTTCGGACTCCGGGTGCGCTGCCAACCTTAAGAGGCTAGGTCGTGATCTGGTGTGCTATGTGCGTGGCATGCCAAAGTCTCCCGTTCCGATACATACACGACCATCTCCTCTCTCTTCTCTCTGCTCGTCCTGATAGTGGTGAGTAGCAGATTTGTGAGTGTTGGTTCGAAGTTTACTGGGTCGACAGTTGGAAGTGGAAGAGATCGGCAACTCCGTCGGCCCTTAGGTGGTCAATTCACGTACACAGAGTATGTCCTTCTTCCTTCTCCCACTTCTTCTTCTTCCCTTGGCTGGCATATTATCCATCCACTGCCATAACGACATAACCATTCTATTCCTCTAATCACAACAAGCATCTAACTACGCATCGTCGATGAAGAGCCCAGAGCACAGCAAACCAACCTCCCGACGGTCTCGCGACTTTGCGCTCTTCAAAACCGAGCCACCACCACCACCACAGATCAACACCGACGAATTCCCTCCCTTCCCCTCCTCCTCTCCCTACTACGGCCCACCGCGCTCCGCCTCGCCCTCCCGCGAGCCCATCAACCTCCCCCACTCCTCCTCCTCCCGCTCCCCCGCGCCATCAAGGCCTAGAAGGACCTCGAGCACCAAGTCATCCCCCAACACAAAGAGGATGGCCGCCCCAACGCCGAGTCAGAAACTGACCATCCGCCCTCCGCCCCATGTAGACTTCGTACAGGGCTTCCCAGGTGTCCCGCCTCTCCCTATCACCTTGCAGATCAACTCGCCAAAGGGTCAGGGCCAGAGGTTACCCGCTCATTTGGCGGGTACGGTAGAGATTAGACCTGGACCGAAGGGTGTCAAGGTGTCCTGGTTGCGCATAGAGTTGAAGAAGGTCGAAATCGTCCCGGCGGGGACGGAGGGTGGAGGGAGAGAGAGACATGCTGAGTTGATTGGGAGTGGGCCGCAGGTGTTGTGGAGGAAGGGGAAGGCCGGTGCAAAGGCTGACGAGGAGTGGGAAACCATGATGAATGTGCGTATCTTTCTTTGTTGATCTTTTATCCTTATCTTTTATGATGGGGTTGTGTGCTTTATTTCGGAGTGGAGTTCTATCGTCTGAAGGGTGTGCGTGTAACTTTTATGGAGAAGGAGGAGAAGAAGTGTTTTGTTGTCTCTCAGATGTGAGGGAGTTATTTTAATGCTTTCTTTTTCTGGTGACGGGGTAGCTGGAATTCCTTGCTCGCTCTGTCTAGCTGAGGGTGACCACCTTGTGTGGGTGAAAGCTTCCACGTTGGATATCCAGCGAGGTGACAATCCGTGGAGATTGTGAGGGTGAAGATCCTGTCAAAGTTTCCCTCATCACATTCTTCTCATGTGTTCCACTTCCGTCACGGAACACCAAGCAGTTCCAACTCATTGTTATCTTCCCTTCCCAACAACCATCACACCATTCAAGATGGGTCGTAGGATCATTCCCTCTTGATCCATTTGGGAGAAGTGGAAGCTGGCACCAACCTGCAATGCAGGGCAACGGGCCGGATAACCTCCGCACGTTCTTGTATCTCCTGCTCATTCTCCACAAACCCAAAAGCACGTGCATGTATCGCTAATGAAAAAAAAACAGCGCGACTTTCCCTTCTCGATCGCCATCCCCGAAGGTCTGCCGCCCACCGTCGTCCTCGACGCCAAAGGCTGTGGAGTCTTCTACGAACTCGTAGCCTCCCTAGCGACAAAGCCGAAAAAGTCTTTCCTGTCCTCGTCGAAACAACCGCTGCTCATTCAAACTGTGCCGATAACGTTGGAGAAACATGACCTTCATTGCGCTTGGCCGATTTATCGTCCTATCCCGCCGGAGACTAGGAATGTCATTTTGCAGGAAGAGACGGGAGGCGTGGCGATGAGCTTTGAGAGGAAACTCACTTGTTATGGACCGGGAGATAGCGTTTGGGTCAGACTTGTTTTTAAGAGTGAGAGAGTTCGACCGGTACGGGTTAGGGGAATTGAGGTTGTGATTTCCGAAACGGTGCGTACCAACCTTGCTTTCTAAAGAAAGATGTAATTGATGGGACATCGGTGGATGGGAATAGATAACTTTCCGTCCAATGGTGACGAACTCGAAAGGATCGAAAACGCTCTCCACGAATGCAGAACAACGAACGTCGCTGATCGTAGACTCCAAAGTCGTTCCCAACCAGATGCTCTATCGTGGAGAGCCCTTCACCATAGACATCAAAGGCACCGTCCCACCGAACCATCCTCGAGTGACGGTCCGGACGGCGAAGCACATCCAGGTGGCTTACCAACTTGCGGTCCGTGCGCTCCTCGACGGATTCGAGAATGGAAAGGACAGGGAACTCATCGTCGATCATCTTCCCACTACTATTTCTGGATTCCCGTTTAAGCAGGGAGCGTTGTTGTTGGAGAAGATTGGATGGGATGAGCGGTTGTGTGCTGGGAGGGGGATGCCGGAGAGTGGGAATTCGAGCGGTCAGGGTATTAGTCCGGGACCTTCGACGTCTATCCCTCAGGAGGATAAACCGCTGCCTACACCGGCGAATTTGAGCAGTGGTATAGCGACGGGATCTGGAGACCATCGGTTCGCGAATGGCTCTGGTTCTTCGAGGCTCTCGATGGCCCCTCACCAGCTTCCAACTCATCAGCAATCTCCTCCGGGTTCGAGATTGACAACTCCGACCACAGTTCCTCAGCCGAACTTTGGAGGGTTTTCTGAGACGTTGGCGACCGGAGTGGCAACAGGATTTGCTGGAGGTCCTTCCGGAATTGGAGGCGCTTCACCAATGGGAAGGACGTTAAATCCGAAGTCGAGCAACGGCCAACTGTCGGTCAACAATGTGCCACAGTCTGCTCATCCTGGATTCGCCTCAGCTGCATCCTCACCCCTCCATCCAGCCTCTGCCTTCCCTACTTCCCCAGCTGCTGCACCTGGTGCTTCTTATTCCCCCGCAGCTCCTCCCTTGTCCAGCATCGGCGCTAGTTCTGGTTATGTGCCACCCCCGCCGCCGTTGGGTGAGAAAGCACAGTTGATGGCTGCAGACGGCATTAGTGCAAGCCTGCCGTCTGCAAATCAAACAGGTTCGTGCCATTCTCTCCTTCTCTCGCAGGCAGAAGACTGATACTGTCGGTCTTGACAAAGGGAGAGGAGCCGGGTTTCGGATCACAAACCCTTCGACAGAGGAGAGAAAGCCGGCGTGGCAATCGGCGGAGGACGAAAAGAAGCGGTTGGGAGAGAAACTTGCACTGGAGAGGCAGCAGGAAAGTGGCTTGCAGCGTCAGGGTACATCCTCTGCACTACCCATGTCTCAACCTTCCCCGTCCCCTCAACCTCAACCCCAACTCCAACAGCAACAACCAACTCAGGCTTACCCGTCAGCTGCAGACGAGAAGGCGAGATTGTTCCGTGAAGCGAAAGAGATGGCTAATAGGAGCCAATCCGAAGCTCAGGCACAGGAAGCGATGCCCATGTCGATGAATAACGCTAACCCGACCACGAATGGCAGCGTGCAGGCGATCAATGGGGCTGGATACACGCAACAGCCTCAGCAATTGGCGTTTAACCAGTACCCGATGTCGAACATGACGAATGGTCAAAGTGGGATGCACGGCGCTAATCCTACCCTTCAACATGCTCCATATCCTACTAGCAACAATATTCTGACGCATGCTCCTTATCCCACTTCGACGTATCCAATGCCAGGGTTTGGATACACATCTTATGGTCATACAAGTATGTTGCTTGAAAATGTTACATGCTTCTGTACTGATTCAGTCGACTAGGTACAGGATCAACGTCTTCACCTATGCCCGCTCCTTCTCCGACGCCATCTGCAACGTCCGGTCCACCGCCTACAGACGAGAAGGCTCAAGTCGCGGCTTACTACAAAGCGAAAGAAGAAACGGAGAGGTTCCGATCAGGATTGGCGCCAAGTAGTGGATCGTCCTCGACATCCCTCACGCCGAACCAGGGAGGAGCCAATTTGCACTCCTCACCTTCGGTTAGAAACAAGAACAACTTTTATCCCACCAACGCTATCCCCGCGAATCCAACATCTGGTAACACCCTTTACTCGCAGTCAGTAGTCGGATCTGCGAACGGCAATGCTAACTCCAACATCATCCCCGGCGCTTTATTGCCCCAAGCTACAGGCACGTCGAGCACAGGCAATGCAGCTACCACCCTGACTGACGGTTCGCTTCTTGTTTTTGTTACTCTTGAGGTGAGGCTCACGTTCCCGGTAGAACGGATGCGGTACTACGAGGCTATTCGTGCGAGAGACGCAGTTTCGAACCCTGGTGCTGCTCCGTCGGCTGCTCCCTACAAGTCAGCAGAGGAAGAGAAAGCTGGTACGTTGTTTCCATGATGAACCTCAACCTCACGGTGTCATTCTGATGTGGGACGCAACGCAGAATTGAAGCGCCAGCTGGAAAAATCAGAGATCACACCACAGCCTCAACAGCCTCAGCAGCAAATGCCTCAACCGCAAACAGACGCGCTGCCCAACTACGGCGTACCTCCTCCACCGCAGCGATCAGAGAAGGCGGAAATGGCAGCTTATTACGCTGCGCGCGAGGCTACCGAACGCTTTACAGCGGCTGAAGAAGGTGGCCCCGATCCGGCTCCTACCACCCAAGTGAACGCTGCTCCAGTGCCTGCTGCTCATTCCTATGCGTTCCAAGGTCCCCCAGCCAGCTCCTCTTTCTCTTCGACTCCCCAGCGACGAGCGAGCCAGATGTCGCAGGATTCTGATGGGTCGATTGAGAGGCGGGATCCGGAGATTTCGAAAGGCAAGCGACCTATGCGATCTGGTGCTCATTCGCCGGAATTGCATCAAACGCACCAACAGCCAGCGTATAACAGTCCTCAGATGATACCAGAGGAACCGTCCCAGCCTCAGAATAACTTTTATCAATACAATCAGCCAATGCAGCAGCAGCAAATGCCTCCTCAATCTCAGCCAATGGGTCAGATGGGAATGCAGTCACCGCTTGCTCATGCTCCTTATCCTACCATGCCGACCGGTCAATATCCGTACAACTTCCTACCAAGCATGCCTGTCAACGCAACAGCGTATTGGCAACAACAACAACAACAGCAGCAGCAGCCTGGCATGGGAACGTATCAGGGCTTCAATGCGTATTCGATGTATGGATATCCAAACGCGAATGCACAAGGAAATGGAGCTGCCCCACCGAGACCTGCGAAGGTTCCTTACTAACTCATCGTCCTCCCCTCCCGCACACCCTCCCGACATCACTTCGCCTTCTGATAGTTTGGTTCAAGATGGAATGGATTCATTGAACTAGATCCCTCATTTAGTGATTCTATCTTATTCTCATCCTTTCCTCCCTCTCCCCTTGTTCTTTGGGACCTTCGTGTTGATTTCATATTTCCCTGCGCTACATTTTGCCTGAAACAACATTCTCTTCTCCTTCCACCTCTTTCTGCTTCGCTTTGCTTTTGGTATACAACGCTTTCGGGTGACTCCTGTTCTTTTCTTTTCTTTTTACTTTGTTCATCGAAAACGGCTCAAGGTAGAGCCTTCTTTGTTCAGATTTTCACTTCATGATTGATCGATCGATGGACGGATAGAAGGACGAATCGATGGGATGTGCTAGTTTGGTCTTGTCTTTACAGCTCTAATAGGTGAAAATCAAAGTAGGTAATCATCATGATCAGCGTCACATTGACAGTTCGCTCCGCTGTTCCTCCCAATCACAAATCCGTTCAAACGATCAAACGATCAACGCATGGAATTCCCTTTTGAATATCCCTCAAACCACAACAAGAAAACGAAACATCACACTAATCCCCTCTTCCTATCCTCCCTCCACCTCTCCCTCAAAGGATTCTTGATCAAATCCCGCGCCTTCTTGGTGAAGGATGACTCGCCGCTCTCCAATCCCCAGACGTGTATTCGGTCGGGATCGAGCACTTCGAGGTGGGGAGAGTAGGATGTGGATTCCCATAAATGGTACCTGTACCCATCATCCGCATTTGTTCGTTAGCGACTAAAGCGTCTGTGGTAGAGGAGGGCGACGAACGCGAATTGTTTGGAACGTTTGAAGTCGTATGAGAGTGATTTGTGGACGAGGTCGAGGTGCTCGTCGTGCCTTTGCATCGTTCAGTCGTTAGTCTTTAGTGTTTAGAGTGGAAGAGAAGAGAGGACGGACCAAAGAGGCCAGAAGAACGCTCGCTTGTCTAAGACTGCGACCTCGTACGGATTTTTTAGCGCCAGTTCCTGTCCACATACACAAGCATAGTTGGTGACGGACGACAGTTAAGAATGAAGGAAACGAACGTATGGTTTTGATACGCTGTGTGCGGCCTGTATGCAAACCAGGTGTTCAGAATTGAGAGGTGTCAAGTTTAGAGTGATGGAGAAACGAATTTAAAGATGAGGAAGAAGGAGAGACGCACCCATAGGCCTTTATCAAAGGTTCGATAGCTTTGATACCACCTGCTGATGAATGGTGCCCACGGTTGGGCGAGAATGATGGCGTTGCATAGCCCAGAGGGTTCGACGAGGGATGGGTCTGGTTGGGCTTCGATTCCCATCACTACCGGAAGGTGGTAGAGGGGCGAGAAAGGGCGGAGGACGAATACGTCTAGGTCTCTTCATGATATGTTTTCAGTATTCAGTCGACAAGGGAAGGATTGGCGTGGCGCACAGGTAAACTGGGAGGTGAGATGTTAGAGGAATGAGAGGAAAGGACGGAGAGACTTACTGCCTCCATAATGCAATAAGGCCTCCAACCTTACGATATCCGCCTTGTGAGCCCAATGTTCTACCGGTCTCCCCCAAATGGATGTGACGTCCACCACCCTCCTGACCTCCACCTTAGCCTCCTTCCCGCTCTCTCCGATCCACCTCTCCTCCAACACGCGGTCCCACCACCAATTCTCTCCCTTCTTCGGAGGGTTCATGGTCCAAAAGAACACTCTGTCAGGTTTGATGTGCGTGATGCCGGAGAGGAAGCAGAGGTAGTGGACGAAGCCGAACGACTTCTCACGTGGCGGGGAGGTTGGCGAGGTGGAAGAGAGGAAGAATGAATAGTGGATGTATGGCGGGATGAGTCTGTTCGCCTGTATCGACCAGTTCGCATGCAGCGGCGCACTCGCTGCATTCTCCAGCTCTGGCGTCAAAGATAATGAGGAAGGAGAGAAGTCCTCGACGGGCAGAGGGATGACCGCGTCCACATCGCTGCCGTACCAGTTGTATCCCTCGGCGGGCCGTACGAGGTGGTTGGGCGGCACGAGGAAGGGGACGTTGGAGGGGCTGCTGCTCGAGAGCGACGGCGGGGAGGAGCGTCGGCCCCAGAGGTAGCCGATGAGGAAGGGGGGAGCAGCCACGCGAGCAGCCGGAGCAGCGACGCACGCCGGGAGAAGGGACGCGAGGGGCCGTACACGGGCGAGGTGGACGTGGATAGGGGGCGGATGGAGAAGCGTGGTAGTGTGCGCATCTTCGCACTTTTCATCGCGACGAGACAAGACGTGGAGGGCAGAGGGTATTACATAATCCACAATGCAGAAACTGTATGGTCACGTGATAAGCATGAAAGAATGTCAGTCGTCTTCCTCATCCGTCATTTCATCCTCAAACGCCATCCCTCCCTCTCTCTTCCTCCACCGCCATCCATCGCTCTTTGGCCCACTCTTCTAGGGATAAGTATTGAGCTCCATCCCCTCTCTCTAGCAACCAAACATCCCAATTTCCATGAAATGTGGAATAATTGCAGATGGAAGGAGACGCACGGAGTGAGATTGAAGAACTCCCGCAGGTTCTCCACTCCTCCGAAATCATACGGATTCCGATACACCTCCCCTCGTGCCCTCATCACTTTCGTGTAGTACTCATTGTCGTAGCTCTCAACGGTAGTTTGTCCTCCCCACACCAGAGCAAACTATCTTTCCATCAGCTTCTTCTTTCCACCAAAAGACATAGGGGAGACGGGAGAAAGAGAAAGACAGGAGGACGAACCTGCCACACCCCCATCACGCCCGCACACAGCGCCATCGCGGCGGCGAGGACCCAGCTGAGGAGGACGGCGAAACGAGGGGTGAGGTGGTCCCACGATTTGGTGTAGCTGATCGCGTCCATGAGAGCGCTCCAACCGGAGACGCAGTAGACGAGGCAGGCGGTGGGGAAGTAGAGGAGGAAGAGGAGGAAGTAGCGTTCGTTGTGTAGACCGACGCAGGATGAGAGCCACGGACAGTGGTGGTCGTACCTGTCCACACAACCCACACATTAAGTGTGTTCTGAGATTGCATGTTAGAGAGAGAGAACACACTTGAGGATGCAGGTACCGCATATTCTGGGACGTTTCGCATTAGAGATTGGAAGGATTAGAGTGTGGGATGGGGGACGGACCGACAGTGATGTGCTCGAGCTGGTTTGAGGTTGGCAGTTTCTGGGCATTTTCGACAACGGCGAGGGGCATCGTTGAGAGAGATAGCGGATGAAGGAGGGGAGGTAGATGGTGTGCCTGGTGGTGTAGTTACCGCCTGGTAGTATGTCCATAGGAACCTTTATGAACCAGTGTCAGTTTGCCATCAGCATACATGAAAGGGAGCGTACATGTAGGTGAGATATAAGGAGAAAAGGAGGAATAAAAAATGGGAGAGGGGAGAAGAAGGGAAGACGGAGGGAAGGATGACTTCATCTGTTCGGATTCATCCTCTCACTCCTTCATTCTCACGCTGGGCAGAAGGATCGCGACGCACAGTACGAGATGATGGCTGTAAGAAACAGCAGCAGAGCGAGAGACACGAATACGGGCCTGTCATTTCAGTTTAATTCATCAACACCTGAGGATATAGAGGGAACGCACCCAACTGCCTTTGTGAATCGGTAGCTGAATCGCTCAAATGACCTGTGCTCCCGTCAGTCACCCTCAGACTGTGGTATCTGTCGAGGGAAATTACCGGAAACAAGAGAACACGCATCCGCTTGCCCTCTTCAGAAGCGTTGAGAAAACCATTGTCTAAATCCTTCGACTATGGTTACGTTGCGCGTGCGTGTTAATTCGGCCGCCATCACGTGAGTAAAATTTGGAAGATTTTGGTGTGCGAGATGGACTTTTACCAGCATTGCGCTGAAGTCCTGTGCCAGTTGAGAAAGGAGGAGAATACGTCTTCTTTGCGCTCGTTGTGCTATTCTTCCGTCTCTTCCATCCCGCAACATCAGCAGAAAAGGGTTTACAAAGTCGTCTCTGAGACGCTCAAATGTACTGCTTCCCCTACCTTTTTTTGATTGTTATTGAGGTTCTCATTGAGCGCAGACACGGATGCAATCGATGCTATAGTCAAGAAATCTCAGATCCTCAAGACCGAAAAAATCCCACCACTTCCAAAAGGCTCAACCAGCTTTGAAGGCAAAGACATCCTTCATGTGCTCGTCTATCAGCTCCTCTTCTCTCAGCAGGAGAGAGTAGAGATCTCCAATCTCAAGGGATTAAAAGAGGGGAATAAGTGGCTGACGCTGCTCTCCAGAAATTTGACACGGTACTTTCTGTCACCTGTCCCTGTTGAGTTTGTTGGCTGATCAAGAGAGCGGCTGTAGGCTGAAGTCAGAATTGTCGCGGGAGAAGTTACGACGAGGGGTCACCTCTTCAGCATCCTTGCGCTCGGAT
>MU271297.1:87593-103753 GCA_021432655.1 Atractiella rhizophila
TGGCTCCTGTATGCCGGCTCATGCCCTCTTTCCTTCACCTCCAGTAGAAGAGATGGAGGTGTTGGATTGCTGTGCCGCTCCCGGGAACAAGACATCTCACCTTGCTGCTATTCTAGGAAATAAGGGGAAAGTACATGCTTTCGAGAGGGATGAAAAAAGGTTTCAAGTGCTGAAATCGATGTGGGAAAGCCGGGCAAAAAGTAGGTGATCACTTCTCTTTCTTCGCTCGCTCATGCTTCGTTCAAAAGACATTCAGTTTTACAACCGTGATTTCCTATCTGTCGATCCGACAGAGTTCAAAAACGTAACACACATCCTATGCGATCCCTCTTGCTGTTTGTCTTCCTCCTCCACTATTTTACGTCCCACATTAACGCTGTTCCTCCAAATAATACAGCAGGCTCGGGGATGGTGACACAACACGCAGGAACCTCCATCTCTTCCCTCCCACGCGACCCCAAGCGCCCTCTCCTCACTCTCAAATTTCCAACTACAAATCCTCTCACACGCGCTACGCTTCCCCTCAGCGATGCGCGTCACCTATTCAACGTGCTCGGTCTGGGGAGAAGAGAACGAAGAGGTCGTTTGGCGGGCACTTCAGAAGGAGGATATTAGACGCAGAGGATGGACCCTCGCAAAGAGAGAAACGGTCATACCCACCTGGGAGAGGAGAGGAGATCCAGAAGTGTTGTCAAGGATTGGAGCGGGAGTAGAGGAGGCGGAGGCGAAGGAATATTGTCAGGGTATGGTGCGGTGTAATCCGTTTCTGGATGTTTGTAATGCCGGCTTCTTCCTTGCTTGTTTCGAGAGAATAGTGGTAGAGGATGAGGCTGATGATGCTGGAGTGAGGGAGAAGAAGAGGAAGCGTCTTGAGGAAGATTATGGCGGAGGGGATGAAGTCGATGAGGAGAAGTTGGATGGGGAAGGGGAAAGAAAAAAGAAGAAGAAGAAGAAGGGCAAGACGAAATCAAATGGCATTTCACATCCTTAAAGTCTAACTCATTCGTTGGATCCTCAGAAAATATGAACAAGCTAACGCGTTTCCTCCCTCCTTTAAGCCTTAAACGGAAGCACCGAAGTATGTGCTACCTGTTGGAGTGGTCACCTCGTTCATGTTATTATGACAACCGAACTTTCCACTGGCACATGTTACATTCAATCCACAATCCCCCAAATCCGTTCCAGCAGCACTCTCACAATCTCCTTCGAACCAGGTGTCTTACACAGGACATTGACTCCTCTGCCAGTATGAGCTGTAAGCTCCTCTCCAGTCGCCTGCTTCGACTCATCATTGTATGATCGATTTTTCAGTATTTCCCCTTCATTTTTGACGGATGCTCGTCTGTCAATTACGCACATTCCTCTGGTTAACTCTCCAGTCCTGTGATTTGGATTTATTGAGGACGCACGAGAATGAAAGTCAAGGAAGCACTGACCGTTCAATATCCAAGTATCGCGTCTCTACAGCCCATTGCGAGGAAGAGTCCATCAATGCTGCTGTCCATACTACGCAAGGATCATGAAGCTTTGAGGATGCTCTCATTAAATTTTGTTTCCCTCTGGAAGAATGAACGAAGGGAGTAAGGACAGACCTCCATACCCTCTCCTCCTAGGAGTGTCATCACCTCCTTCAGTCTTTCAAGAACCGCTACCCAAAATCTACTTAATCTTGTTCTCTGAGTCGCCACCTTCTGTTCAAACAGCTGGAATGGTAGGGCATGACTGGCTGTCGTATCGAGAGAGACAAGTAGTAGGTCCACTGTTTTCTCACCCGCATCCGCCGCCGGGAGAGATTTAGACCAGTCAAATACTTCTTTTGCAGCGAATGGATCCGCGAATACGTTGAATTCAGCAACTGGAGAAGTGTTTCCGGGGACGTCGAGAGCGCCACCCATAATCAAGATCTTGGACGCTTTCCTCAATGAGGAAGAGGAGTCGGCGCGGATAGTACGTGCGAGGTTCGTGAGAGGCCCAAGATATATAAAGGTGAGAGTATTAGGTGGATGGGTAGAGAGGAGGTGTATCTTGAGCTCTGGGACAGAGAGTGGGGTCGAACGAAAATAGCGCGAGTGGAGGCTTGCAATTTCAGAGGAAGACGAGAAGCTTGGAGGCGTCAAATCTGGAAAACGGGTCGTGATGTCTGATAATCCATCCCTGCGCGCAAATTTAGTACTTAATGCACAGAAAAACGAAGGAGGTACTCTACCGCCCGTGAAAGTATTCAGCTTTGTGTTTAGGACCCTCGACGGGTTGCTCTGCTCCTTTCACTAAGAAAGGCCGTATTCCACGCCCCGCTTCCTCATCATCGACTGTTATGAAGTTGCAGAAACGCTCTCTATCTGAGGGATTCTCTTGCAAGTGAATTTCAATGTTGTAATATAATTTAAGGACGTTGAGATACTCTGACGAGACATCGGAGTTGCCAAAGCAAAGCGTGAGTGCTAAAATCTCAAATTCGGGAGAGCAAAGCGCGAGACAGATAGCCAGTACATCGTCTACTCCTGTCATTTCCACATCAGTTTTGAACAAACGCTTGGAGAATACCAACCTGGATCGCAGTCAACTGCAAAGTGGGATCATGAGCTGATTTCTATGCCAGATAAAAGGAGACTCAGCTGATTATCTTCTTGCGATCCTGCATGCCTTATCATCACCTGTTCTGCCTTATCGCCAATCCAAAACCAAACCTGTCGACCTGGCAAATTGAAATGTTGGACGGTGGAACTACAGGAAGACTAAGATCGAAGTGTTGAGTCGTGTTTCCAAAAAACATCACGCAACTTCTTTGGGGCATTGGTCGAGAAAGAGCAGCTAGGACAGGGAAAAGAGCATAATGGCACCACAGTTCACAGGTAACAAGCATAGCGAGTCTGCTGCAGCTCGAGTATTGGGCAGTGGGACGTCAGGTGAGTATTACTTGCGCTGAAAATGGGTCTCCCCTCAATTTGCTTTCTTTCATGATGAAGGTGTGGCCGAGCTCATGCTCTTTCATCCCGTTGATACAATTGCGAAACGGTTGATGAGCAATCGTGGCAAGGTAAATTGTGCAACCGTTTGAGTTCGGAATGTCTGGAGCTGAAGCTACGTGTTGCAAAGGTGTCAAGTGTTGGGCTCGGCACTGTTATCTTCCGTGATAAAGCGTCAGCATCTGCGGGAACAAAGTTCCTCTCGCTCTTTCCTGGGCTCGGTTATGCGGCGGGTTATAAGGTACTCCAGCGGATATACAAGTGCATCTTTTCCTCTTCTTTGGAGAAAAGTTGACGAGTGCGCAAAGATTTGGTGGTCAGCCATACTTTAACGACTTCCTTTCGTCCAACTACAAATCAACGTTCGTTAACCTATTTGGAGAGAAGAATGGCAAGGCTATGTGCCATGCTGCAGCCGGAAGGTGCGTTCCTCATTCCCTGCCCTCTCGTCGGGATATTGATGCGGTTCGGTAGTTTGACCGGGGTCGGAGAGATCATTCTTCTCCCTCTTGACGTGCTAAAGATTAAGCGACAGTATGTCTTTCTTGTCTGCTCAGCCCAGTTGTGGAGGAAAACGGAAAAATAGAACAAATCCGGAAGCGTTCAAAGGACGTGGAGTCATCACTCTTGTTAGGGAAGAGAACTTTAAGCTTTATCGAGGATGGGGATGGACGGCGGCTCGTAATGCACCGGGTAGCTTTGCTGTTAGTATTTCCAAGTTATTACCCACCGATATGAGGAGTTCTCACGTCGCTTGCTTAGCTTTTCGGAGCGTCAGCTTTCACAAAGGAATACGCCTTTGGATTGACGGATTATCGAAAGGCAACATGGACCCAAAATTTTATTTCTTCAATCGCTGGATCCGTAAGCTTTTGCTCCCTTCCGAGTTCAATTCTTAGAAGCTTTTGGGTGCCGTTTGCAGGTCGCTTCCATCGTCATCTCGCAACCTCTAGATGTCATTAAGGTACCATGCTTATATTTTCCCTTTAATCACTGTGCTGATTCGGATATTAGACACGGATACAAAACCAAAACTTCGAGTCTAAAGTTGGTGGATTGACCATTTGCAAAGATCTTATCAGGGAAGAAGGCTTTCGTGGCTTTTTCAAAGGTTGCACGCCTAAGGTCCGTTTTGAATTGCTCTGTCCCTGTTTCCCACGGCTCATCATTCTGTGAATTATAGGTCCTCGTTGTTGGCCCCAAGCTCATCTTCTCCTTTACACTCGCACAGAGTCTCATTCCCTTGTTCGCGAACTATGTCTAGAGTGGACTCTAGATTTAGAAAACTTGCCATAGATCCCTCTATCCCTCCCCCTGGTAGAAAAGTACATTTGTCTCGCTACGTTTTAAAATTTCGATAGGAACGCCGTCGTCCTATGCCGTTAGGCTTGAGCTGTTTTGGACTATGCAGTACTTATATACCTTACACTTAAAGCTCCACTCTGGCAATGTATTTATGCTATTCACGCATCGCAAGGTGTACACTGTGAACTTGAAAAGTCTGAAGGCTGATACAGTTGAGGTAATAAAGCTGAGGGATCGAGTAAGAAGCTGGCTAGTTTAACTTGTATTTGAACTGAGGTAAGATTTTCCAACTTCTCTGTAGAGATGGGGCATCCCACCATTTGATCCACAAACGCAGGCGATACGCAGCTTGATCAGACATTGTTCATTCTTCAAACCGATTCATCAATGGATTCCTTCCGCCTGAGTTAGTAGGATCATCTTAAAAATGACCAGTGAGCAGACGTACTCTAATACCCTAGTCCCAAAGTAAGCCGTAACATGACTCCAAGGCTTCAACTGTTTCTCCATAGCGAGAGCATCGTATAACTTCCTGCTCCACCCTTCCCTCGGCCAAGCTCTCACGATCTCTTCGACAGTCTGGATGTGCAACAGATTGCCGTATTCCGCTAGACCCACGTTGTCTGTCACCGTTCCCAGCTGGATGAGCTGCCCATAGACTACAATCTGCACGAAGCGCGCAACTCAGTGCTATTGAGAGTGGGTGGAAGGAACCATACACTCCCAGGTCCAAATTCCGTATGTCGACAGATTGTTTCCGCGACCAAATCAGCCACATCAAGAGTTGCTCCTTGCTCGAGTAACCAGTCCCGAGCGAGAAAAGCGCCAAAGTATTCGAAGCTCATTTTAGTCCTGTCCCTCCGCATCATCATCCAGACACAAAGAGCTAGGGAAGAAGGACGGACGCTTTGCGGTTCGACGGTGTACAACCGAGGTCGTGGAAGAGGCAGGAGAGGTAAAAGGTCTCTGGATCCCACCTCCATTCGGGGAATTGGATCTCTGCAATCGCTGCAGCTGCGCTCACAATACAATTTAGTGGTTAACAAAGAAGCTATTAGGGCACGAACCAAGATAAAATGACCTTTGGGAGTGATTGTAAACTTCGACCGGCAGCTGAGCCTTCAAGTATTCTTCTGCGCGTTTGACCAGCGATGAGGAGGCGAAGGTGGAGGCGTATTTTGAAGCCAGATGGTTGTATGTGAGAGGTGCCGGATAGGGTGTTGCTGGAGATAGGGAAGAGAGGGACAGAGGGACGGTTTGACACATTCTTATTGCTCCTTACTTTTTCGGGTTGATATCCAAATCGCTCTACAGTCATAAACTGGAGCATTACTACGAAAGCTTTATATCCCGTCCACTAATCCTCATGGTGGTTCGTAAAAGTCAGCCTAAGAAAGCAGATAGCCAAACAATCTGACTCGCTGACGAAGCATGGATATTGTTACAAATACACGTCCAATTCATTGCAAAACAACAATGTGTCACATCCCGCCGTTTCCGCTGAATAAAGCTCGGAACGAAGCGGCCTCCCTGACTGCCATTCACGATTAAAATGATGACTGACTAAAAGGCAGGACGTTATGGCTTGATGGGTCATTCAACGCCATTGCTCCGGGTTTTAACTAGTGCTTTGTAACTTTTGATTTGCAAAACAAAATGGATGATACGATCATGGCGAAGTGTCAACAGTGCACGCTTTCGTTTAGACTATAGTGGCGCGGAAAAGAGACTGGGTCATTAGCTGTGAGTTGAGCTCTTATCAGCCTCTTGACATCTGGACCAATCCGAATTTGCTCCTGGGACCACTCAAGGTATCAATGTACGGATGACGCTGCTTAGCTACTATATTTATTGCTTTCAATCAAGGTTACCCTGCCTCATGAAACTTAAGAAATGCAGGGGACAATAGTATTCAGCTTCAAATGACAACTGGGGTACTTGTCGAACTTCATCCCATACAATCCAATGCCGCTGTGAAGCATCTTGTCGATGTTGAAGTTGACAAGGTTCAAACAAGCACACATAACCTCACTCTAATCGACCCATGGCTGCTGTGGCGAGAATCAGGAAGCTCACTTTGAACAGAGTCTCGAGATTTCCCCCGTTCCCCCGCGTAAACAGCCCATCATCAAATCTCCAAAGAATCCATAGCTCCAGCTCTTCGCAAATTCGCAGGAAAGCCAGTCGTTCGATCGAGCTCCGCTAGTGATCTTACCATGACTCATATCCGCGGCACGTTTTATGGTTCCTCTCTTTACCTTCCACCAACCAACAATCCTTCCCTCCTTCCCCGATTCCCAAGGTACCAAGAAGGGAATATACCTGAGTTGAGTGGTGCAGCCGAAGTAGAGGTGCACATAGTTCACGGACTCAATTTGGATACCAAGACTTGTCCATTGGCTGAGACGAGGCGGTGTCGATAACCAGTGCTGAGAGCGGTGGAGGTTATAAGAACTCTTCCCCTTCTTCCAGCGCAACCCCTTTTGTCAGCCCTATTGTCGGAGTGTCATCTTTCGCGGGATTGTATTCTTGTTCAGGTCTGCCTTGCTGTTACTCTGACTCTGAAGTTGATGAATTCACAGACTGACGTTGCACGCATTGGGAACAGCTTTTGACGACCGCCCCTCCCCCATCCTCCTCCCTCCTACTACCTCTCCATCTACCACCATCAATCCCACGCACCATCACCGACCATAAACAAAATGTCATACCAATCGCAATCCCCCTCCACGCCTTTCGCCGACCCCTTCCGCTCTCCCTACGACCCCCCTCCGACGTACGCAACAGGTCCCAAGCCCAAGAAACAGAAGTACCAGAAGCCAGGTACACCAACTCTAGCCTCTCCGAACCAATCCGATTCGCCCAGGTCCAACAAACACGCTGCGCTGCCTAGACTGAATCCCTTCGGCTTGGGAGTCGGTGGAGGTCTAGGCAGCGCTGCGCCGCTCAGCACCACCAATCTACTCACCCCCGTCCCTCCTTACGAACCGTCTGGAGCTGGAGTGCCCGAGCAGAGCTGGAGGGGTCCGAGGATCCATGAAAAGGGAGACCCGACGGATAGCTCGAGTGGAGAGACGGAGAGTGAGGCGGAACCTCTCATTGAGGAGGGAAGGGGAGGGAATGCAGGAGCGGGGTATCATGGTTCTCAACTTATTCGAGGCTTCAATCAGCCGGTTGGAGGTAGACCTTCCTTCGAATCTGCTGGTAGCATTACCCCTCGTCCCTCCACGGATTCCCAAAGGACAGAGACTGGCATCCGGATCGTGTATACGCCTACGACCAAGATTTATCCGAGTAGTCTCACGAAGAAGCAGCTCGAGGTTTATAATGGGTTTTGTAATAAGGATATCGATAAGGAGGGGAGACCGAAGAATGAGTGGACGCTTATTGGAGACTTCTTTTGGAGAGGTGGATGGAGGAGGATCCCGTGGAGAGACTTTGGAAGGACGCTTCGAAAATGGTTTACCACTTGGAAATACCTTAGTACGCCAGCCCCTTCCCATGCTCGAAGACAGGGAAAGCTGACCAACTGGATGTGCAGAATGGATCATTGCCATCATCGTCTTCCTAGTCGCCATCGGGCTCCTCATCATCTACCAAGAAAACATCGTCGACGGCCTCACTCCGTTCGGGAACAGGCTCAAAGAGTTTGTTCTCCTTCGTACTTTCGAAGAAGGTCGGGGTAGCTGATCTTTCCTTCCTCTTCCAGTCTTCGAGGTGGCTTCCTCATCCCCGTCGCACTCATCATTGTCCTTTCTTTCCCTCCTCTCACGGGTGCTGAAATCGTCTTCATCCTTGCCGGTGTAATTTGGGGTCTGGGAATCGGATTCGCCATTTCGGCGGCTGGAACCTTGGTCGGTGAAATCGCCAACTTCTAGTATGTCTCTTCCGTTCACTTCCCTCTACTGAAGCATCATGCTAATGGGCGATATAGTGTGTTCAGGTGGCTATTGAGGAACAGAGCGGAGCGGTATGAACGGAAAAGCTTCGAATGGGCGGCTATTTCGTATATCGTGAGAAAAGGAGGGTTCAAGGTATGCGATCTTCCAGTGTATGCATGGGAATACTAAATTGCTACTTTAGATCGTCCTCGCCGTCCGATACTCTGTGATTCCTAACAACATCTCAACGACCATCTTTTCCACCACCGGCGTCGGCTTCTGGTCCTTCACGAACGCAGCCATTCTTTCCCTTCCTCAAATCCTCACCCTCGTCTACACTGGTGGTACGTTCTTTCTACCTCTAGCAAAGGACTAAAGAAAGCTGATCGAACCTGGACAGTGTACTACAAGAACACGGGAATGGGCATGGAAGCCTCGACCGTGGACAAAATCTTGTTCCCTCTCACGACAGCCCTCAACCTGATCATCACCGCCATCGTCGCCTTCTACATCCAACGCGTCCTCAGAGACGCCACCATCCCCGTCCGCCAGATCCTCCGCATCCGACGTGCACAAGCATTGAACGATGCCGAGAACCCGTATGCCACCCCTGGAAAGGGATCGAGCATGTTCAAGGATATGGAGAAACTCGAAGCGATGTTACCCGAAGGTATCGGCCGCATGCCTTCGTCTTCGACGGAGAGAGCGACCAGGCTGTTCGGTTGGCTGACGGGGAGTGGACAGAAGAGATCGAAGGGTCAAAGGTATGAGAAGGTACAGTTGGATGAGGAGAGGAATATTGCGTAGGTGTGCGAGGAGATGAGATGGGTGAGGTCTGGGGTCCATGAATAGATGGATTCGGTGCAGTAATGAGTTTGTGTTAAAATGGATATATTGATAATGATACATCATGTTCATGTCTTCATCGTTTCCTTGTCGTTTAGTCGTCCATCCTTCCGCAAAAGCCCCCCTCCTCAAAATACTAAAGCTGTTGAAAACTGAAGGAGATGGAGGAGATGATATGGGCAGACAGATGGATGTGGTGCAGTGTTGTGGCGAATCTTTGTTGAATAATAATGATACTTATGTTGACATCTTCATTCGCAATTTGGTTGTCGTCAAGGTCTGTTAGTGCTCCTCAAAAACTGGAGCCAAAGCCAAAGAAGACGATATCAAGGTCACTTGACAAACCACCTCATAGGAAAGCATCCATGTCGCGAAGGTGATGCTCATGTTTCAGAGAGCAGAAAAAGCTGAGTATTATGCACAATAATATGCGTTATCCCAAGGACCCAATATACAGAGTTAAAATCGATCTATCCACCCCTCTCGTCTCCGAGCAACCTGGCCATTCCATCGTCTTCATCTCTAATCCTAACTTTTCCATCCTCCACTCTAACCATTTCCAATCTCTCTTCCCTCCCATTCCCTGCTCCAGCTCCAGCTCCTCCATTCTCCTCCATGCCCTCCCCAAACCTCGAACGACTCCACCACTCCCTCACCATACCGCCCTCCCGAAATCCATCCCTCATTTCCCGTTCCACACACAGCTTCTCCGCCCAGACGATTTGGATGATAGCAGAGGATGCGATGATGGTCCAGAACCAAGGAGAGGTGGGGAAGGACGAAGAGTAGTAGGTGGTGATGAGGAGGTGGATGAAGAGGAGGGTGAGGGAGTGGTCGAGGATGTGGGTTGGGCGACGGACGAGGTATAAGAGGGGAATTATACTGCAGCAACCATTCAGCCCAACTTTCGGATTGCAGAGTGAATAAGAAGGAAACGAACTCTATGAGAGAGGCCACGGCCCAGGCGAGACCTATGACGGCCGCCTTCCGTCCATCCCTTCCGGTCTCCTCTAAACCTCCAATGCCTCCAACGAATTCTACCCCAGTCTTCCGCCCCAAAGAGCTCGGCAAACTGGTATAGTAGCCTCGCTCCGCCCTAACTGTGTCCTTTCCCGACATCTCCCTCCAGTCGACTATCATGGCGACATTCAATGGACCGCCCTCGTACACGAGTTGGTCGGTAGAGGCGAAGGTGGCGAGGAAGGGAGGGACGAGAAGGGAGAGGACTAGGTAGTGGTATGCCTGCAGGAGGATTATTTGGGAGAGCAGAAGGATGGGGTCCCACACGCGGAAACCGGCGGAGGAAAGCGGTGGAAGGGCGAGTGTGATGGGCGGCAGAGATATTCGAGGCAGCATCGTCGTTTGGGATATGGCTGGAAGAAACTCAGTCACGTGGAAAGTAGCAGATTTCCTTGTTTATCCGCAGCAAGAATTCTGAAATGTTATGTTGACTCTGACATTTGTCCAGTCAGTCCAGTCCAATGCTTCGCCCTTCTCATGCCTGTCATCAGAGGTTATTGTTTGGTGTGGCTCAGATTATCAGTTGCTGAGGACAGGATACGAAATGTGTCGTGGTCCTATAATTCAACAGTGTTATAGAAAGTGGTGTCTATTTTTCCCTTTTTACAGCACCTCTAGTAAACGTTTGTTACGGCCTCCGAACCCCTAACGACTTTGACGCGGCGTAATAACACTTCTCACTAACTTGTAGTTGTTTTGTTCCTATATTAGCCCAACTTTGTCAACCATAATTGTTGTCGCTCTGGGATTAAACCCCACAGGCAGGCATCTCTGCTTCTAGGGTAGACGGCATGGAAAGAGTGTAACAGCCATGGCGACTTAGTGCGAATGTCAACTCGATGCACCCTATCATCAATTCAGATTCTGGAGAGGTTGTGCGGATGCTCGTTGTGGAACATCCTGTATTGCTGGCCGTACAGCAATGTCCATTATCCTCTCACCACTGGTCAAATGGGTAGAGTCGTCTGTTATCAGAGCCGACCAAGGAAAGAGTAATAGAGCAGGCTCCACAATATGACAGGGTGGAGGAGCTGTCATAAGTCGAGTAGCGTCAGTGCTTCAAGCCTTGTGCCTGGCGGATGCTACCACCCGCATGTGCAGGTGGTCGTCGGTCACACAATATCAGGAAGCTTTTGCCAACCGCCATTGCATACGATTACCTTGACATCCAGACAACTGCTGATCATTTCTCCAGCGGTACAGTATCCCGCTTACCGGTGAAGATCGTCCCAACTCGGTGAACCCCCACCTCCACGGTCTGACCATGGAGGTAGCAAGACGTAGTGTATAAATATGGGACTGCTAGTGTCGATACTGCAAGAACTCACTCCTCTCAAGATGTTGTCTTCAGCAGCGCTCCTAATAGCACTTTCCTCCCTTCATGCTGTTTTAGGGATCCCCTTCTCAACTCCGTCGAATGCGACCTCTGGGCTCTACTCCGCCTTCGTCTCCATCTCGATAGAGTTGGTAGGCTTCCCAGCTTACGCTGGTTCTCGTTCTTCGCCCAACCAATACTCTGTCAACATGGTCAAAACTCTGGGAACCTTCCAAAACGCCATGCCGGTCATTCGAGTGGGAGGGAACTCACAGTTCGTCGTTCTCTCACTTTTCTCACTTATTGAGACCGTGGAGTACAGGGACCGTGCCATTTACGACGCGAGCTACACGGGGACGGCTGCCGCCACTTCGTGCCCTTCGGATAGCTCAGCGAAGACGTGCATAGGACCGAAATTCTTTGATTCTTACAATTCCTTCCCTGACACCAAATACACATTTGGTTTCAACCAAGCGAGGAATGACGCTTCCGGTGCGAACACACTCCAGAAAGTTGTCGGGCTTGCCTGCAAAGCGATAGGAGTCGACAACTTGGAAGTTTTCGAGTTTGGTCCGTTGATATTCCCTGTTATACCAGCAACAGATTGACGGCTGTACAGGCAACGAGCCGGATCTGTTCAGCAATAATGGATACCGCTCCTCGTCTTATAATGAAGCGAATTACGTTGCGGAATGGAAGAATAACACTGGTATCATTCGTGGACTTTTGCAATCTGCCTGTCCAGAATTCATCAGCCAGGATGTGTACGGTTACATGGGTCCAAGCCTCTCAAGTCCTGGTAGCAAGTCAGTCGACCACCTTCGTGTTTTGCTTTCTCTCACATGGCGATGTAGATTAAAGCCCTCTACGATCTTTAACTCGAACGGATACAACTCAGCCGGAACGGTGAAGCAAGTTTTCTATACACAATTATATGGGCAACAGCGCAGATAGCAGTGTGACGGTTGAGAATACGCTCATGAACCATGCGAAGGTGAAGAGCAGCATTGGAAATCATGTCAATGCGAGGAACTCAATCAACGAGGATCTGGACTATGTGATTGGCGAGCACGTAAGATGCACCTCTACATCAACCTCGCCAGCACTGACTGAAGCGTGTAGAATTCTCTTTATGGCGGAGGAGCCGCTGGAAAGTCAGACACCTTTGGGGCCGCCCTTTGGTACGCCTCACTTTAAACTGTCAAAGACAATCACTAATCAGGTCGTGATTGCAGGGCGATGGATTTCTCCCTTTACGCTGCCACGCAGGGGATCAAACGTGTGCACTTCCACTTCGCGAATGGCAGCCCCTACAGTTTCTGGGTACGTCCCTACTATACTCCTCGCTTTTCGTCCTCTGACTGTTTACAAATAGCAACCCAGCGGCCCCAACACCCTTCCAAGCTACTATGGAGCATTAGCCGCCGCCCGCCTCTTAGGCGACTCCTCCAAAGTATCAGTGGTCGAGATCCCGCAGAGCGTCTCCACGGACGTGATGTACGCAGCGTATGAAAACGGCAAACTCGCTCGTTTGGCGATCATCAACAACAAGTATTACACGTCGGGCACGAGGGGAAGCAAGACCTATACCGTCCCCGTCGACGGTGCTGGGACGCTCAACCTCAAGTCGGAGATCTTGATGGGAGAGGCTGCGGATACGAAGAATGCGGTCTCGTTTGGTGGGGTGCAGTATAGGTTTGCGGATCAGGGTCTCCCGTCTAGTGGGGGACCGGCGGTGCAAACTTGGACGGCTAGTGGACAGATTCAGGTGTCGGTTCAGGATAGTACGGCGGTCGTTATTACTGTCGCGTAGTGATCGAATGCTGCTCCATCATGTCTGATATTCGTATCCAATCGACGTTGCCCAAACAACTTGATTGGCTTTGTTGGTTCTCTTGAAATGTTTGCTTCAAAATTGTTTTCATAACTTCCACGTACCACACCAACAGCGACTTTATTGTGTAATGCACTGGATGGGACGATAATGTGTATGTGCATGCTGACCGCTGCATTATCGCGCGACGCGACACATGAACATGACCAGTCGACCAGCAAGTCACTGGGACCTCTCACTTTGGTCTGCTGCCTGCTGCTTCAATACACGTCCGAGCTTGAGAAGAACAAAATTTGGGCAAGTCAGATCGTCAGACCTTGGCGACCGAAGTACATTGTTGACTTTTGATCACGTCAACATTTTGGCAATTTCGATTCCGAGGAAAAGGAAAAGGGCTTGCCCAACTGTATGCTTAAGTTTGTTATTTGTTATAGACCAGAGCAAGACTGGACCACATGCAAACAAGTGGAAGGAACGAGAGTGAGGCGAAATGGATCACGAATGGTGGCCCAGAAGGTTCCTATGAGTGAATGAAGTAAGCTAATGAGAATAGAAGCTGCGTGCGAGATCTGTGTATAAAATGTACATTGTTCCCCCGTCACGCCAATGGAATGGAAATGATAGAATTGCAGCTGCACCTTATTGCAATTGCTCCACTCCATTCCTCCATCTCGCTCGATCGCACTTCCCCTCGCGTCTGATGCCGACTCCTTGAGTCTTCTCCTTCCACCACTTTTCCGCTATAGACACAGCCAAAACACCGAACAGCGCAAAGAAGGAAAAGGAGGATAGGACACGAGAGGGATCACGTGGGAAAACAGCGAAACAGGGACAAACAACCCTCAAAATTCCACGATCTCTCACTTCTCGCTCGCTCACTTCTCAGCTCCATCTTCATCTTCACCAACGATTTCATACTTCTACAACGGCCACTCCCACGCTCACGCCGGGTCTATAGTTTGCAGCGGATAAGCAAGCGAAGAAGGTGTGGACTTTTGATACGTTACAGGGTCTTCCTCCTTCCTTTCCCACGCGTCGCTCGTCCCACCATCCACAACAATCCTTTTCCAACAGCGACAGCGCCAGAGTCACCCCACAAAACCGACAATTCACGCTTTCCCAAAACCAAGTCAAAACATGCCCTCCCGACCCTCCTCACCGATCATCCACTCCCCTTCTCCGCCCTCTTCCTCGCCCTCCGCCTCCACCGCCTTCTCCTTCTCCAGCCGAGCACGTCCTCTTTCCCTTGATTCCTCTCTCTTGGAGCCCTCCGAAGGCTTCAGCGAAGGCGGATCTGGTTCGGGCAGGAGGAGGAAGGCTTCGGGACATAGGAGGAACATGTCCATTTCCCCGCCTACGGGCAGCCCTCTCTTCGTCGTACAGCCCCAGAATCAGGTCTTGCCTCATTCTCCGCCGCCGATCTTGCCTCCTCCAGCTGTCGCTCCGACCTCCGTCGTACTTCCGAAGCGAGAGGTGGACGGATTGAACAAGGAGGTGGAGGTTCTCAAGGGCGAGCTGGGGACCCGGAATGGAGAGATGAGTATCCCTGTTTCAAGGGATGAGATAAACATTCTGGATTCGAAGGAAGAGATAAGTCTTCCGAAGGGTGAAAGTGATCTTCCAAAGAAGAGAGAGATGGATACCTTGACGAGAGGGACAGATGGACCGAAGCCAGATGTAAATATTCACATTCCTCCCTTGTCAGCTCTTGCATCTGCTGCAAGCGTGACAGTACCAGTGACAGGATCCCCAGGGATCGGAGCGATATGGGATCCCATGCGCTCTCCATCTCCTCCACCCAACTTCTCCACTCCGCCCATGCCCACTTCTTCCTCTCCCATCCTCTCCCGTCATCCCTCCCTACCTGCGCTCTCGATGGGAATAGGGATCTCCGGACACGCCAGACGCTTATCCTCCGAAGCTCACTCTGCTACCAGCGTCGGTTCGCATTCGCCTAGGTCGCCCAGAGGATTCGTGTTTGGAAGCAGTAAGAAGAAGAATAGGGCGAGGGAGAGGTCGAATTCGAGGGAGGGGCCGAGAGAGGAGGATGTGGAGGAGGTGGAGGGTGAGGAGAGGGAGTTGAGGACTAGAGATAGTTTGGAGGAGCTCGGAGGAGGGGGAGGAAGTGGAGGCGGGAGTCCTCATACCCCAAGTCCGCATGGTAGACTGTTTCCTCCCCTTCCTTACGCTCATGATACCGCCGCCTCTACATCGTCGCCTTCCTCTTCCTCGCCTTCCCATCCTTCACTGACCTTCCTCAACAATGCGCTCGTCGAAGTCGGAACTTCAGGAGGCTCTGCAGGCTCCGGTTCTGGTTCAGGAGGCTATTCCCCTCCTTTCGGCCTCACCTCCTTCTCTCTCCCCTCCGTCCCTCTCACTTCTCACCATGGCCATACCACAGTAACGACCTCCGGAAGCCCCACCCGATCATTCCACTCTGCTCACTTACCCCCATCCTCCCTCTCCATCTCCACCTTCGCAACTACACGTCCTCCATCCCCACCTGTTCCGATTGGTGCTACCGCCTCACCCGAAAGTCCTACCTTGTATTTTAACAAGGATGCGCTGAGGACACGGGATAGTCTGGAGATTTTTGATCCTATGTTGCTGCCCCCATCGGCAATGGAGGAGAGGGAGAGAGAGGGAGCGGCAGATGGAGAGAGGGACAGGGATACAATGGACATTGTGCATGAAGAGATGGACGCCGCTTCCCTCCCTTACCTTCTCCGCGGTCCCGATCCAGCTCTATCGATGGGAGAGGAGACCGTCAAAGACTTCCATCCGCCATCGACTCTCCATCCTCCTCAACCTCAACCTCCAAGCCCAATGGTCGCCGCATTCCCCCCACTCTCTGTTGACAGCCTCGGACTCTCCATGGACGAATCGTCCTTGACGGGATCTGGATTGGAAGCGGATGAAATGTTTGGGTGGAAGAAGGAGGACGAGATGGAACTCACGCTTTTGGAGAGGATCATTGTGTGTGGAAAGTCGTC
>MU271298.1:12982-56873 GCA_021432655.1 Atractiella rhizophila
AATGAGACCGTGATTCTTACCGGATTGAGATGGAGCAGAGGTTCTATTTGCTGTAGCCGAAGAAAGTCTTCTGGAATGCTCAGCGGAGAACGAAGTCTACTCAGTGGTCAATATGCTAAAATTGTAACTAAGGTATTACGCACAGTGTTCGGTAGCAGCAATATGCTGTGAGTGTTGATCACCACGCTCAGGTTGGAGGTGCCGAGTGTGATGGCGGAAAGCAAACTGTCCAGACCACTCTCAGCAGCATTACCTTGCATTACGTGACAAAACGCCTACCTGGCGTGTGGGAGAGGACATGCTATCACCAACATATCCAGACGGCTCCTTTCCTTTGATCATAAGCATAGGTGAGAATAGGATTGTGAAGGAGAAAGACACATGCCAGAAGAATAGGCATTACGAGGGATAGGGCTCTGTGAAGACATTAAGAAATAGTTGTATTTAAAGGATGACAGACCTCGGAAGACCTGAAGGTACCATTACGCTCATAAGACGCCGTAAACTGAGCTGCTGCAACCCATCTCCCAATCCATGTCCGGCCACAGGGGAGATGACGTACCCCTGCCTGCGATACTCCCTTCCTCATGATACACATCTCCCATTTCCGTGCTCACACCTGCTCCTCTCACTTCTGATTCCTGATGCGAGAGATTCGGAGGATGGGGACGGCTGGAGGCGGCAGAGAATCGGAAAGGGGGCTGCTGGCGACGGGGATGTTCAGCTTGTTGGAACTGGCCATCCGGATACAAATACGCAGTTGTAGAGCTGGAGGAGACATATTGGGACATTTCTGAGTTGTTAATTTAGTCGTAAAAGTCGTCACGGTCGTTTCTCACAGATGATAGACTCGGAGTGAACTTGGCAGTTTATGTTGGTTGGTGGCAAAAAAAAACACAATCATCAACTATCACCATCCTTCGCCCTTCTAAAAACCAATTAAGACACGTCCTTGGAGAGTCGTTCAAGATGTTTGACTGGGTAGACAATGGGACAGGGGATATCAGTACATGTTCAAGAAGCTAGTGGTTAGAAGTTGGCCTGCAAAAGAGTGACAGGGAAGGCCATGGGATTACCAGACGACTCAGATGAGAATGGAAGTATTTTCTCCTAATGTAATTGGATAAGGGTCTGTGCAGAATGTGCATGATGTTCGATGCTGAAATATGCAAAGAGAAACTGTGACATGTGAAACTTAGTCCAAACTTTCACCAAACTCATCAGAAGCAAAAAAGACACTGAGGCTCGCTGAGCTGCTTGCGAGCCAGAGTCTCCAAGTCAGATCAGGGTGGAGGTGCACCTCCTCTAGTAGTAGCGGGACGAGCTAGAGTCTCTCTCAGCTACTGCCGTGCCTTTCGTGAACGACGCGTAGCGCACGTCAAACTTCTGGTGTCGGTTGAACGTTTCGCTCAGATTCCATTGTATATACAGTTATAAGCTCTATTTACAGCTTACGCAGACTCTAAAATACTGTAGAAAACATGTGAACATCTGTGCTGATAACCAGAAAGAATTTATGAAAAAAGTCAAGTGCGTCGCAACGTCGAATACCGGTTGGAGTCTCTGCTTCAAACCGGGGGATCAGCAGGCAGGGTCAAATGATGATGCTTGCACGAATAACGGAGGTCGCCAGTAGCCCATCAGCCTTTGTCTTCTTCCGAAGCTTGAACAGTCCAGTTAAGGAATGAGCCTCGTTCCCGCCATTCTCCCCTTCCTTCTCATACCACTCTACAAAAGCTAGCTCTTGAGTCGTCCCCTTCCAATTAAGCTTAAAAAGCAGCTTTACTCGACAAACCTCCATGCCATTATAGCCATCAGCAGCATCAGTTCCATGGAAAGCAACCAAAGCTGGGTCGAAACGAGGGTAGAGGTCCGCAGAATCATCACGGTACGACTCATCGTCCTTAGGCCTCCAATTTGGATTTGCCCGTAAAATTTCTTTCAGATGTGGAACCGATCCATCAGGTCGAGGCTGAGGAAGATGTGGAAGCGGAAAAAGGCAGGTCAGGGACCGGTAAATAGCGATGTCTTCAGGGTTGACATAAAACGGAGCAAGCTTCACAGCATCAAAACGTTGATTGTTTGGAGCGTCAGGAAAAGCTTGAGTATAGAGATATTTGGCAATTTGGAAGGGAAGTTGGATCAAATCTTCTCTATCTTTGAGCTCGTTTCGAAACTGGCTGTTATGAGCCACTGTGTATCATCCTGAGATTGAGCTGAATGTCCAATTAGAATGCTACATACCTTCTTTTGCAGGAAAGATCGTTCGAATCCCCTTCACATATTCATCATGGATTGGTGAGCGTGTCTTTTTCTTCCCTCGCTGGAGTGCACTAGTCTCTGAAAGTGTCGGATGGTCATGAGCTGATAACCAAATTGAAAGGGAGTTTAATCGATAGGCCCGATCGGACATGGTGCAGATTTGACGCTCAACATCGTGACGATTCGTCCTTCGGTACGGGATTTTGACAAATACAATGTGAAGGTACTCTGAGAGATCCGTAGACAATCCGACCAGATTTCCAAGTGATGAAATGAAATGTGGCCAATGCTCTCGCGCATGTTTGAGGGGGAGTTTGTAGCCTAGAAACTTCCCTTTCTCATTCACTCTGACTTCATCAAATACCTGTCGATATTTAAAATAACCGTCTAGATTATCTCTAAGCTCTTGAAGTGATTGCTCATCGTGTCGCCTAAACTGAATGAGCAGACCAATATTGGTCTCTATTCGATGAATATTTAAGAGGTTATCAGGAAGTCCGAGATTGTACAGAATTGCGACAAAGATCTAAACATATGATCATTCAATTATCACACAAATGAGCAAGCCACAAACCTTTCTCAGTTGGCGCGCATCAGAGGCTGTCCATTGATTGAAGTCAAGACCATTTCCAAAGTAGCGGCCGCCAGAGAAAGGAGGCACAAGCTTAAGCCTATTGAAATGCATTAACTCATGGTAAAATATACTATCGATAAGAAATGAGGCGAACCGTCTGTCAATCTCATCCTTTATCTTTGATCGACGGTTGCGACTGTCCTTGTGTGAAATAAGATCCATTGTCCACTTGACAATATGGTCAAGATAAGGCTTGTCATTTTGATGCAGTCGATCAGGTGTAAGCATTTGATGAGGATCACCGAGAATCTCTAAGCCGGAGAGAAAGTTCTAGGTGGTACAATCAATTTACACTCGGAGAGGAACTGAAGAACTCACAAAACTTGGATGTAAGCCATATTTTGCTAGCTCATCTTCTTGCAGATTTGCTCTTAGCTCATTACAATGCTTTCCAAATCGAATCCACCCAATCCCAGGTAGCTCCAGCCCGTCATGATCACAAAAGCAGACAGGGCAATGACCTTGAATTACACCTGCAAGCAGGGTTTGATCAAGGTAATCAGCCATCCAACCTGCAAGAGCTACAACTGTTTTTCTCGTGAATCCATCAGGTCCAAGCATGAGCCTTCCAGTGAGAGCATCTTGTGGAAGCCGCCAGAAAAGGAATCGCATGCATTCATGAAAGACTTCTCGTAAGAATTGGCGATAGAGAGGAGTCTTCTTTTCTGAAGGGGTAGCTAAGATGAACGCTACTGAGATAACCGCAGTCAACACTAAAGAGCATACCTTTGGGGATTGGAATTAAGGCAACAAGTTGATTTGCACCTCGAGAAGTTTTGAGGCGTAGCTCTGTTGAATGATTCAGAAGTCGTAGTCCTAAAGGCCATAGTTGACGATTTCCTTTCTGCACACTAACCACTGTTTTATCTGAGGAGAAGCAAAGGGCGATGATCGTCAAACCAACGGAAATTTGAGCCTAGATTGCACTTTCAATCATTATTAACCGGTATTTAGAGATCTTACTTGTTTGTTCCACCACCATGTCCCAGTAAATGGCTCTGAAAATATCTGCTTCCCATTATGGTCCAGTTCCATTACAGGCGCATGAACTGTGTCATGCTCAAAGGTAGGGTTCCCATACAAAACTTGGACAACATCAATAATATCTTGAAAATGGAAGTCTAGATCTTTCTTCCAGGACGGAGGGACATTTGCAGCGCATGGGAGTTTGTCGAGTGAAATTGTTGTTTTGTGCCAAGGAATGGGCGGAGCAACAGTGGAGGAGATTTTCTGATAGATCTGGTCCCGGTTGACGAAAGGAGAGAGGAAGTTTGGCACAAGGTCAAATATTTGTAGAAGGCGTTTTGTGTTGTCTTTGCTAAGGCCAATATCGTGGACGAAATAGCTTAGTTCGAACTCCAGTTGATTCGTGAACGGGGTATAAGGATTGGAAAATCGTAACTGATCCTGAAATTGCTTGAATTGAAGCAGATGTGGAGGAGTTGGATAAATGGCAGCTAGAGGATGAATTGTTAGCTGCGTTCCTTAAATGGATTATAGAAACATGCCTGCATTAGGAAATGGGAGACGCTTAGCCCAGGCTTGAGTAATAGGAGTGACTGTGGATGCATGATCTGTTTTATTCTTGTCTTGTTTAACTTCAAACAGGTCACTCGTATTCATTTGTAAATGAAAGTGACTGTGTGAAGAATATTCACAATCCTCTCGAACTAGATGTGCGGCACCTTCCCCTTCACCAATACCCTTTGAATTTCTTTCAAAATCCTGGCGTCTTTCTATACCCTTCTCCTCTCGTTTCCCTAATTGGTGGATGGTTTCGGCGACATGGTCGGCTTTGTAATGGCGGAGGAGACCAGCCTCTGTTCAAATGGGCTTGTGACGGCAGCCAGGGAACTTGCATAAAAAATGAAACTTCTTCTGTGGCATATTGAAATCGTAGCTTAAGGCTATAAGGTAGCTAGGAAATGATGTTTATGAAGACGCGTTCAGCTGCCATGATGTCATGTTCAACCAACATCTAACAACACCGTCCTTATAAACACGCTCACCCTCCACCTTTTCTAGAACTAATCTCCTGCCACTTATCTCTTTCAACGTCCAAGACAAATACTGCAAAAAATGACGTGAGTTCATTTTCACTCTTGTTGAACTTTCAACTTTTGATATCGCCTCACAGTGCTCGAACTCCCTCACCTGCTCATTCAACTCACTGTGAAAAATACTTACTTGAAACGCCAGAAAACATCTACAACATTCATGACCTTCGTACGTATGAATCTGAAAGGCAAAAATGGGAAGGTACCTTGATCCATATGCTGTGCAATCTTTAGCTAATATTCTCATTTTGTAGTTAACCAAGTTCAGTATCGACGTCAAGAAATGCCCTCTCCTTCTAGTCCAACTCCCCAATGGACCATTTCTGTTCCAATGACAGACGAGGGAATAAAGATCAAATTAGGTCCATGGGATGAGTGGAGAAGAAGTGGCTGTCAAGAATTTCTGGACTGTATGAAAGAAGAGATAATCAAGGCAGAGAAGGAACTTGATAAGGGGAACTTTGAGGAGGCTGAAATGCATGCTAAGTTTATTCCATTTTATACTTCAGAGGTTGTCTTCTTTGCAAGGTTTGGTAGGAGGCGGTTTGAGGATGAGAAAGACCGGGAGGATCACATGGAAAGCTGAAGATGAAGCTTGAAAGGTTACTTGTATCTAATGCAGTTCTATTTCATGACTGAATAAATATGTACTCATTTCAGCACTACGTAATAACACTATTCACAGGAGGAAACAGGAGGACCGGTTGTCCTCTGGAGGATGCACTGTACTTTCAGAGGATTCCACAGATTCAAGCTCCTCCAGAGAGTTTCGGAATGCTCTAAAGTGGCTCATTCCTCCAGAGCTAAGCCTGGCTCTTGGTGGAGGTGACTTTTCGCTGATGAACTCCAACCTTAACTCTCTGATTCAGTCAGTTCTCAAGCTTACGGAAACCAATTATTACGACTGGAAATTCGCTGTCTCATTGGTGTTGAAGAGAGGTGGTTGATGGTAAGAAGTGAGTGGAGTGGTGGAGGAGCCTTCGGTGGAGGAGACGAAGAAACTGAAGAACTGGAAAGATGCGAACGAGGTTGGGCTGACGATCGTTGGATTAAGTGTAGATCCATCGCAATTCATCTATATCCGAGATTCAGCTACCGGGGCGGCGGCATGTGTTGAACCTGAGGTTCATCAGAGTGACAACGAAGAAAAGATCATCAGTATTGCATGAACGTTG
Organism: Atractiella rhizophila; assembly: GCA_021432655.1. Taxonomy (NCBI): domain Eukaryota; kingdom Fungi; phylum Basidiomycota; class Atractiellomycetes; order Atractiellales; family Hoehnelomycetaceae; genus Atractiella; species Atractiella rhizophila. Next base: position 19,111 of record MU271298.1, read on the forward strand.
GTGAGGAGTCACCTACCTGAGGTTCATCAGAGTGACAATGAAGAAAAGATGAACCTCAGATAGCTGAAAACAGACTAAACTGCGGGAGCGGGCGGAACTAACACCAGATGCGATAGCCAACTCAAGAGAGCGAAAAGAAAGTGAAAGACGAGAAACATAGTAACTTCAACAGCATGGAAGGCTTTGAAAGACAAGTATGAGAAGAACAGCCGCGCAAACCGTATCACGCTTAAACGCCGTTTCTATAACGCGAAACACGACCCCTCAAAGCCAATTGAGTCCTAAGTTCAAGAAGTTTCTGCTAGTGCGTCGAATCTCAAATTGATCCGGCTCCAGATCCTGATCTGACATTACGGATGTTCTCATTTTCAACCTTGCGGAGGACTGGGGAAACCTTGCTGGAACATTAATGGCGACTAAGGAAGAGTTGTCCATTCAAGATGTTATTGGTGCTCTCAGGGATGAGGAAGGGAGAAGAGGAGGTTCACGGGAGTCAAGAGGAGGAACTGAGGAGGCACTGCTCACGAACGCGAGAAGGTTCAGAAGACGTGATCACTCAAATTCCGATTGACAAATCAATTGCTAGGTTTGCGGAGACTTGCCGTCAAGACCCTCAGCATACCTTTCACGCTTTTGAGATGTCACTGGTACAAAGGACATGACAAAAGAAGTTGACAAATGCATGGTTTGTCACTCACAGATTTGTGATAGTGATTGAACTGATGTCTTTCTAGAAAGCTCAGACAAACAAGCAGTCGACTCTTGCCTCGGATGACAGCGGCAATGTGACAACAGCTGACAACTTCCCTCCTGCTGACAAGCCGTATGTCATCAGGGTCTATTGCGCACTCTGGACCGCTACAGCCAGTAGACCTTTCGAGATCACCCGTGACAAATACTTCACCCGGCTCTTACACAGTGTGCACCGAGTCAGCAGTACTCACAATCCCATCCCGATCCTCAGCAAATCTCAGCAGATGCTAAAACATTGCATGAACGCATGAAGGCCCACATCAAGCGAAGTCTTGTGGTCCGCTATTTCTTTTTTGCCTTCATTGTAATGTACTGACCATTGTGGTGTATCTACATAGACACTCCAGTGCTGCAAGTACGGTCCAATTTCACTCGATGGCTGGACCTCTCCTCATGGCTTTAGCTACATTGCGGTCATATTCCACTATGATGACGGTGGGAATATGAAGCAGATCAGGCTGGGTTTCATCAGGTCCACATATTTGTTTCCTTTGTTTTCAGTTTATTTACTTATCCTATCCATGGAATAGAATGAAGGATTCCCATCCAGGATTCAACATGGCTGCAGCGGTATTTGAGCTTTTGGTTGAGTTTGGCCTCCAATCAAAGGTAACGTTACTCTATTTTCCTTTCATCCGCTGATATCGCTCTTAGGTCTTTGCTGCAATCAGTGACAATGCATCCAACAATGATACATTTGTTGATTGCCTCCAGGATTATAGTGGCATGCATGCATTCCGTGGCACTCAAACAAGGGTGCGGTGTTTCAACCACATCCTCAATCTTGTAATGAAGGTACACATTATTCATGACCCCTTGTGTTTGTAACATGATGCAACCATAATACCTTTTGCAGGCATTCTTCTCCCCATTTGAAAAGCCAGTTACCAAAAAAAGCAACAAATGTGCGGGCTCTGAACATTAAAGAGCCAGATGATGTGGCTCTTGCTGAGCTGGAAGAAGAGATTGAGATTGCCTTCCAAGACAAGTTAGCAAAACGAGGTAACTCTTGCCCTTGTTTGCCTTCTGCCACTTACGGTACTGGCTCATCCATAGACAAAGATGCTCAGGAGACAGATGAAGCGGTGATTCTTGAAGAAGCTGAAGAATAGCGACAAGCGAAGATCAAGCCGACAGACAAGGAGTTGAAGACAGCTCGCTTTACAATACTAAGGTTTGTTCCACTTCTTTTCAACACATTTTGCTTGTTTACAAGAAGAAAACAGCTTACAGCTCTTGCAAGACGTGTACGAGACTCATCCGAACGTTTGGGAGCCGAGCTGTCAGAGGCGGTAAAGCGACAACAAGAACGAGACCCAGATGGCCCTCTCAAAGATGTTGATCCTGAACTGAAGCTTATTCGGCATTGTCCGACTCGATGGAATGGTAAAGGTGATATGATTGAACGAGCTCTACTCTTGGAGCCAGGCATCACTCAGCTAACAGAAGTTCCGTTAAATGGTTTGGAAAAATGTCGGCTGACTATGGCGGAATGGACAATCCTTAAAGAGATGAAACCGACCTTAAATGTAGGTTTCTCTCTTATTCCCACAGCTGTTCTCATGGATTCATTCTGTAGTTGGCAAAGACCATCACTCTTTAACAGTCGAAGGCTAACGTCTCCCATATAGGAGAAATCATCGTCCTTTCCAATAACCTTGGCCAACATCTTTCGACTTTGTATGAGCCAAAAGCAGATGGTACCAGACCAAAGGTAAACAAGTCGATTCAAGCTGGTGCAGAGTTGACACACAAAGTGCTAGATAAGTACTACACGAAATGTGCAGACAAATCAGACATTTATCCTTGGGTTATAGGTAAAACTTTCATTCTAAGTCTTCTCGCTCCCTTTTTAGAATGCTGAGAGTATTGATGTCAGCTGTTCACCCTCAGCGACGAATTGAGTATCTGTGTTGCCTTGGATGGGATGAAGAAGTGGATATCAAGCCTCCGATGGACAGGTTGGTCAAATTCTGGGAAGAGTTCTATAAACCAAAGAATATATGCACTGTGACCCCAATGGGGATTGAGCTTGCACTCCAGCAAGTTCGTCCACTTTTTCTAATCGACTGCCATTTTCTCATTGGCTCTTATTTTGTCAATGAAGGCCAACTTATCTCTTGCGGAGTATGATCCACAATTAATGGCCAGCTTTCAAAATCCTCGGAGAGCAGCTGATGAGGCTAACCATGTGAAGGAGTTTGTTGAAGCATCAGCAGATTCTATGTGGGTTTGTGAGAAGGAGGATGTTGAGGTCGTGAACTTTGTGCAAATTGACCCACTTCAGTACCATTATAACAAGTGGGACGCATGCTCAGAACCGGTCCTGAAAAGCTTCCATCAAATGTGCATGGACATATCTGCTGTCCCATGTAAGTGATTCAGCCAATTGTCCTTCCTTCTAACATATCTCTTAGCAACCTCCACTAATGTTGAATGTGAGTTCTCAGATGGACGCCAGATTGCATCATATTTGCGGCTCTCCATGTCAGATATGACCTTTCGCTCTCAAATGATGCTCCGTCTTTGGGATGAAGCTAAAGTGCTCCCGCCACTTAAGGAAATGGTTCAGATGTTAAAGGAGGAGAGGGTGGATAGGTTGGAGCCACAACAGAGGGACGGCAATTGAAGACATAACTAATCGTCAATCTCATGTCTGGTGCTGATTATTTTGCGTACAATTACCCCGTCACGGGGAGCGCTTACGGGGGAAGGGAAGGGGATGGGTTGACTTTTTAAACCTCAAACCCAGCAGGAGTTACTTGATTGATGCACCCACTGCCACAGGTGAAGTAGCGTGATGGTGATAGTGTGAAGTATTGAATGACGATGTACGAAACATACCCCGTTATGCCCTCTTTGGAATACATGTGTTGTTGTTCCTTGAATTGCAAGAGTTTATGTCAACTTGATACAATGGCCAACTGTGACTACATCTACGAGGGCTGTGTCAGGATTTGAGCACGTCCGTTGCCACCATGCGGCGCACTTATTCGTGAACATTCTAGACTTACTGTGATTACCCATTTTGCCACCTGTCTTGAAGTATATAAAGCCATTCTTCACCTCATTGTAATTTCATTCTATTCAGCCCTGACAATAGAATCAACAGGCTGACGATGAGATGGCTACTCCTTCCAATTCCTTGCCTCCAACGACTTGTCATTTTGGTCGAGAGCATAACAGGTTGTAGTGAACAGTGTATCTGGGGTTGGCGAGATCGTGCAGCCGGAGGGTTCTGAACAAGATGGGAGCAATTTAGGTGGCAAGCTGGCCTAGCATGAACATTCGATCAATTAGCGGTGACCGTCAGAAAAATATACACTCTCTCTCCTTCATAAATTTCACAATGAAATGCTCATCTGGCGGTGAGGAGGGCAACATATCAGCGGGGCTGTTCTCGTTCCGTCGACAGATTGTGACAATGTTTGATATTACTTCGATCTGAAGGTCCATGGTATACTCGATGGACTTTGGCTCACTTTTCCCTGGTGCCCCGTTTTGATCAGAGAAGATTAGAGGAAACGAAACACACGGCATCAATGTTTGGGCTATGCTTCAACCTGCTTGCCATGAATTTGTCATGTTACTCCAATTCTTTTCCCGATTCTGCCTGATCAAGGAGACAGGACACAACAAACAACATCCTTTCACTCCATATCTTGTTTCTTCACCTTGCTGGATCTGACAGGTCTTAAAGAAGTGTTTGGGGATGGCAAGGTGCTTTTTAATCTCTTTTACCTTCCTCATTTGAACTTTGGCCACAAGCCATTTTTACAGCTCTCAGCGCCTAAGACCCCAAAAGCTGAAGGTTCAAGCATTCGCTACTCCCGGTTCCGCTGTGATACAGCCAAAGGTGCGACCCGACGGCCCGCCACGCCAGCGAGTTTACGACGAATTCGAAGTGGGACTGAGTGTTGTGTTTTTCTAGCATTGGGGTTTTGGATGAGGGAGCGGGAATGTATCTCTTGTCGGTGAGCCATGTTCTCCCACTAAGTCGGAAAGCTATTGTGTATCAAGTTTGCAACAGAAGGATTCCCACATTCTCATCGCTGAGAGACGCTTTCGCACCTAGCTGGAATGATATCCTGGGCATGTACCCATAATTGTAGTCATTTTGCTTGATCAGCCATACGTTAGAGTCGCAGAAGAGGTTATCTGCTGTTTTGATCAAGAGAGTAACTTCACGATGAGAACTGCGCGCTGAATAGTAATCCAAGCAGTTTCTCCGACTCGTTGTTGCCTGAGCTCTCGCGGCGTCATATTTGCCTCAATATCAACGTTCATGTTGTTGGTGTTCATGATTCATCCTGCCATCTCGGATGAGTGGCAATTATTTGTTCCAGAATATTCTCCATCATTCTTGCTTTTTTGTTTTCTTACTTTCTCTTGAAAGTTCTAGAACAACTGTCTCACAAGTATACAAAGACTGAGAAAAAGAGCAAAATAATAATTGCAGTTTTACACAATAACAACACATGTTGAGCGGTTTCGTCAGCCTCATTGTTGGGCTCATGATTGAGTCATCCAGACGTCAGCGAGCGGCGAAGGAGGAGGCGTACAAATCTCGCATCATGCCTAATGGTAACCATCTCTGCTAGGTAGGATTGATTCCAAACGTGATTAGCATGCACGTCATCAAGTCCATATCCAGATATGTTTATGTTCATCGCTTCAACGCCTTTCATGTTTTGACTGCAGATAACTTTGGCAATCTGGGAGCCTTGCGGGTTTCTTCCCCTTCCACCATCATGTGGTTTTAGCTGAAAGTGGAAATTGTCGAATGCTTGCATTGCCACATAACAAACTGGCACTGAGCTCGAGAAAATCTCAAAGAGATAGGCGGAGGAATCGGATGTGGACAAAGTCCTCATGTCTGGCGACCCAGAGGTCAGAGGTGGTTCGAGATGTATCCTGTGAGACCCCTTTAACCAGCTGACAACTGCAAGGAAGTGCCAGGAATAATGTGGCAGAACTCTGCGCTGCGGCTGCAATATCGCTGCCCTTCAACAAGTGAGTCACAGATTACCTTCTCTGCATTTACGTTAAAATATCTTTAGAGCGCAAAAGTCTTGAAAGAGAGCTACTTGATTAGGTCAATTACCATTCATAACTTTGTCCTGCATTGGTTACTGCGTAATTTACTCCAAACCTCGTCGACGCTCCAACCTATCGCTCAATCCAACTTAATACAATGGTCGACGCGACATGCCGAACTTCCACAGGGTTGCTACTTGATCCAATGTCATAAGTATGGTGGAGAAGCGAGGTGGTCACATGCTAGCTTCCTCGCCCAGGTAGTTGTATATTCAGTCCCACTTTCAAGACTCGGCAGCCTGTGTCCTCCATTCAGATTCAGTCCATCCACACTGCGATCCCCGCCTCGTGCACCAGCAAGGGTCCCATCTGTATCGGCAACGACAAATGTACCTTCCTTGAAAAAGTGAGGCGACGTCGGCACTTTGGAGTCGTTGCTCGGTACAGCTGCAGTATGGATGCACCTGGAGCCGGATGGTTTCAGCTGTCAATTGTGCAAACATGCTCCTCCCACTAAAGCCGGTAACCCACCGGATCACCATCTCCTCGCTTCGCTGTGCTCAAGGTTTCAAGTACTCCGAGCTAACAGAAGAGATGACTTCCCATCCAGCGATGAGAAATCGTGATGTCGATGGTGGGATGACCGCATGCCTACGCCCTCGACTGCATGAGGGAGCCGGAGCATGGTTCTTCTATTTTTCCTCGTAAGCAGGCAAAAATGCATAAAAAGTGACTCTCTTGCCTATTCTGCAGCAATGCAGCTAGCAAACGGCAACATGGTGTCTCTTCGCTCTCTTATCAGCGTTTTCTCCATCCTCATAGTCAGCAGCGGCGCTCCGTCTGCTGACGCTGCCTCCAAACTGGAAGAGCGACAGGGCTGCACCGCAGTGAGGATAATGTGCACGTTACCCTGCACCTCAGTTTTCTCACGTATACTGATACATGGGAACAGCGCTGCGAGGGTCAGATGAAACCATACCTGAGCGACTTGGAGCAGTAGAGAACGCCATCCATGGCCAGACCAGGCAATCTGTTACCATCTACAACGTGCCTTACCCCGCTAGCGGGGCGAATTACAACCAGTCTGAATCTCAGGGAGTCGCATTGCTGAGAGTGCAATTGGTGACTGCGAAGGCCAGTTGCCCTGTGCAAAAATATAGATTTCTCATCAATCATTTACCTACTACTGATCGAAGATTAGATCGTCGTCATGGGTTATAGTCAAGGAGCGCAGGTGGTAGCTGATGTGCTACAATCGAGGAGCACGGGAACAGATCTCAGTAAGTTTTTAACAGTTCTTCCTTCACGACGCAATACTTGATGGATGTCGACTGGGGTAGTCAAGGCTGCTATACTTTTCGCCGATGTAAGTCTTTCTCCTATTTGTACATAGGATGGACCTATCATGACCAAATTCAGCCAACCCACACGGCGAATCAACCGTACAACACTGGCACAGGGAATGCAAGGTGCGCAACCCTGCATCTCTCCCTGCAAATCTGACGCGGTCTACTATATACCAGGAGTGGGCTTTCCCCTCGTGCCCCTGGAGCACTGAATGCTTTCTCGTCCATGCTGCAGAGCTACTGCCTGGTGAATGATCCTGTTTGGTGCGTTCCCACCCCCACCTCCGCTAATAATTTAGCGAGTGATCCTTGCGATAGCACACGCGGTGGGAACGTCAACGACCATCTCGTCGTCGTCAGCACATACCAAAACTAGGCCGTCGGTTTTGCTTTGGGCAAGATTGGTGGTTGAATTGCCTTTGCAAGTGACTTACGTGCTTCTGTTGCTGCCAGAGGCAGCATCGATGGAGAACTAAATCGCTGTCTGGATTGTCTAAATATGGCAAATGCAATCATATATGTTCAGATTTGGGCCCAAACTTGTGTCAAGTTGTGTGAAACAATCTACCAGTTGCGGTTGGCGCTTCGTCCGCGTGTTTGATCAATGGCCTGAATGCAAAAATCAACTTGACCCAGAAAACACTGTACAACATCTCCACTAGAGGTATCTTACTTTAACTAATGCTCACTGTCAGCAGTGTGATAGCTTGAAAAGGTGTGCCTATGTTATTGCTAGCTAGAGATGTGGAAGAAAGGCTCGATTACACAGTTGGAAGGGAACGATCACGACAGCTCTGAAGGTTAAGGTACGTGTTTTTGTTTGTTCCCTTCTTCATTCCAAATTGCATTGAAGACTATCTTTTACCTGCTCAGAAGGCATGCTTTTCCTTTGCTTGAGTGATTTCTGGCCGCGCTAATTGCTTATGAGCTAAGGAAATAACTTTCTTTGTTTGCAACCATGATTTGTGTGGCCTGTGTGATGAACCTCAATTCATGAGTTAGCTCAGGAACAATTTTTGGGTCGATAGGGCTGAATTATCGTGTTTATATGACACTAATGATTACAATGCATTCATAATCCCCGCATAATCCTCATACGGGTCCCCAGTGCTGTTGGATTTTGCAGTCTACTTTGGTGCCACTCAGTGGCAAAGTTCTTTGAATGTTCTACTACTTTCCATTTGCCATGGCTGTAAGCTATATAAACACATAGAATTCCATTTCCTGATGCTCATGCATATGCTCATGCGTTTGCAAGAGCTCTGCCAAACGTAACCTAAGTCGTACTTACTTCCGCTCCTCAGCACGTCGAACTCAGGATTCCTATAGTCCGCTTCGAGCAGAAGACTGGAGGTGACATATGAGGACAGGAAGTCGGAAGTGGCAGCGCCGTTGAAGGAGGAGACAACGTCCGTGCAGGCGCTTCCCTGGATCTCGGTGGCTCGACTGTGGCGGACTGTCTTCTTTGCATTTTCTTGGTCATTCTACTTAAGCAAGTCCATCGGCTTCATTCTCTGCACTTTCTGCACTGACACATCCATAACAGGAAGCATTGTCCGGTGTAACTGCTGTGCATCGAAAGATAGAAACATGAGATAAACTGACAACATCAGCACTTTCTTGGGCAGCATCTATGGTACTATAAGCCCTATCATAGCTCATAGGCATTTTGTCACCTAGGCTCTATGGTACACCCTCTATAGTGCTGTAGGAGGGGTGCCCTATGGGCCATATTGCACAATGTCACATAGGGAATGTATATGGATTTGGGAATCCGTCAAACCCTTGACCCTCCATACCTCCTACCCATAGGGGTTCACTCATCAAGTACGTGGTGGGGTACAGGAAGCTTATCCCAGCTCAGGAACCCATGGGTTTCCCCTCGTTAACCCATTATGGCTGGCGGTTGGCTCGAGCTCAACTTAACTTTAATTCCTAGCTTTCACTCAGTTTTCACAATTTGTTTGACTAATGGGGCACGAACTGTTCCCGATCCATGTCTTTGGTTACCGATACCATCATGCTACCAACGTAAGTACCAATGAGTCATCCTTTCAACAGTTGCAGTTGATGCAGCCCGAGTTTTCCGCCCGCATAAAACAGAAATTTTTTCTGTTTATTTTTTCTGTTTTGTGCAGGCGGAAAAAGATTGGCAAGTCAGGCAAGTCCTCTCCTTATTCCACCCCATCAGGAGGAAGGAGGTCCATGAAGCCCTGGAAAGAGTCCTTTGGCTGGTTAGGTGGCTGTCAGGTGGTGAGGAGGTGGCGAGCACTCGATAGGTGGAATTTCCGGACTCCGAGACTGTTCTCTGGGCACTCAAAGAAGCAATCTGATATGTGAACGAAACGATTGAATTGGAACCTAGCTAGACCACCCTTGTCGTGCAAGTATCGGGGACGTACACATCGCCCACAACCCTAACAATGTTCACGCTACGAAAATATGTTGCTGCGATAATGATTTTGTGGTGTTGAAGAGTAGTTTGGCACTCATTGGTGGAGCATCAGGGGACGATTGCCGGAGGCTTGTGGACGCATTGGGGAGATGTTGGACGGCCATGGGAGGAGCGTTGGGGTAGCATTGGAGAACTATTTTGGATTGATTTGTGGAGGAAGTGGTGGTCATTTTGGAAGCGTTGCGGAGGAGTTGTTCCATGATTGTGTAAGCAGTCTGCTCTGCAAGCATTACAGTGTAATCGCCCCATCCTCTCCAAAGGAGATTCCCATGGTTCTTCAGATACAAATCATTGTGCAACATCATACCATTGCATGCATTATAAGGTACCACAACCTTCCAGCTCCACCCCTTCACCACCTAGCTTCAATCTTTCCATCCTCTTCATCGCTCTTACCTCCTTCCTCAATCTTCCCCCATCCTTCCTCTCCCGCATTGATAGTTAAGGTCTTTCATCGCTTGCTCTCGTCCACAATGCGCTGCTTAAATACAAACATGGTCAGTTTGCTCTGCAGATTGAGTCTCAGGTAATCTGCTATTAAGGTAGTTTCTCTTCTTTGAAAGATCTGGTAACCCCATTTAATGAGAAAGAGGTGAGCGAAAGTGGTTGAGAAATCATTCCAGGTCGTTGTGTGGAGAGTACCTAAGCCATTGATAAACAAGATTTTCAAATGAGTACAGGTGCAAAGGCTTAACAGATCAATGAAAGAAGCTTCGTCCGTTGATCATGTCGGCCAGACAATGCGTCAACAAGATCAAATGATTGAGAAGGACTGTTGACACATGTCATTGATCGTACAGGATCCAGAGTCAGATTCTTGAGAAGATCAGGGAGCAGAAAGTAATAAGTGCTCGGTTGCAAGCTCTGAACTGCAGAGTGACACGTTTTTGGCAGCAGAACAGTTCTGCCAGGATCCAACATTGTTCAGCGCAGTGAATCGACGTGACACTTGAACACAAATCAATGATCCATTGAAGTCTCCACCCACCCTTGGCTGATTTATCAACTACAGATGCACTTTTTTTGCCCAATTCCACCTTCAATAATCAAGATAAAACATTCCCACATAATATAAGGATTATCACTCTCCCCGCATAAGTTGAAACCCAAGTCGAATTACGTGGAATTGTCAAAAAAACACATCGAAAAAACTGTTCCTTAAAAGTGAAAATTCGGTGACCAGGAGTAAAAGCGCATCCAGAGTGGGAAAAATCGTCCTTAAACTGACTCCCTATATCCCTAACACAACAGAAGGGGTTTGACACACATAGGAAAGGCAAGAGCCGTGAAATTGTCGAGTTTGTCGTTTCCGCCTTGTCAAGTTTGTGGTTGTTTGCATTCTGACATTACATCTCCGACTGCCTCTGTTCTGCTTTCTTCAGGTGTGAAGGAGAACGACACAAGTTTGTCAACCAGCGAGGGAGTGTTAGGAGGGAATGCAGAAATCAGGTAAATTTTTTGCTAGTCGCTTGCATGAATTGGTTGAAAGAGAGTCCTTAACTTACTGTGGACTGGGTGTCTGTGTGACAGCAGTCATTATAAGTATGAAGGCACTCTCTGGATATCGCTTCATTCATGCAAGCTTGTTCCTAGTTTTTTATTAAGATGGTGATACCTCCTTCGTGGATTGACAACAGAAGCTTTCACGCTATGCTTGCCATGACACAGAATGCTCAGCATCCTCTGTATCACTAACACCTCTCCATTTGTAGTTGAAATCTCACAGAATGGGCATGTGCTTCTGTGTTGTGCCTTTCCTGCTCTTTTGCACGACGTCAACCACAACTTCAGACCTTCAAACGACCTAGAGAGCTCAGAGACGTTTCCAGAAGGTGTAGTATACTTTGTGATTCAAGGTGTGTATTTCATCTTCATTGAGGGATAATGGGTGGCTTTAGTCACATGTCAGCATGTCATTGCCATTGCAGTGTTCTGATGCCCAAGGGTTCACAATGGACGGGCGATCCATGGGCCAACTCCTCTGGTGCTAGCTCAAGCACAATGCTAAGAGCAGCGGCCTCCAGGTTGTGCTGGAATATCGCTCTTAATTTTTCTGTATCCTTTAGTCAAGGTTATAATAAATTTCTATTTTTACCTTGGAACAGCTTCCACCTCTTTCTTCGCATGACCCTTTTCGGTTTGTTATGTCCGACACCATTCCTCTCCCTAGCAGTGTGCGTACTCCTTCCCTTGCCTTCTGCTTATTCTCTTATAATTACTGCCCCGTCCTCCTCATGCCTTCTGCTCTTGCCGCCTACTGCTACTTCGAAAGGCAGCCGTGACACACCTGTGTTCGCTGTCTCGTCGGCACCAGGAAATCGCCTGCATCCCTATAACCACATCGCATCGACTGCCTATGTCGTAACATGTGGACGTGTGTGGCTTTGACGGATTCATCATGGCCTCGTGATGTGCTTGAGGCCTGAGTTGAAAGCTTCTGGTGATGGAAGGACAAAGTTGTGGCATTTGATTTGGATAAATGATAAAAGTTGATTGTATATGTATAACACGTGACCTAAGATTCAAAAGACAATAGATAGAATTTGGACAAACTATTTCAACTTGACTTAGAACAAGCACAAATAGACTCATATTCAGAATGGAATGACAAATGAACATCACGAAATACCACCTCTTCATTGCAACCATTGTCCACCCCCCATTGTGTCGCGCCAATCATTAAAGGCATCAGACCCGTCATTAGGGAATACAAACACATAAGCAATATTCAGACTACCATCTACCGTCTCCATTCCTTTAGCAAGTGTCAATATCCTTGATGTTCAAAGACTTCGGAACGCCAAATTTGTCGAACTGCTGCTCTCTCACATCTTGCATCTGCATCCCATCCTTCCTCCTTCCCTCCCACTCTCATTTCCTTTCTCCAGCACTGGAGCCTCGATCTAATCGTTGAGTACCAAGCATAGAGGGGTTAAGCCCTTGCCGAAAGATCTGACGCTTGAATACGCGCTGAAGATTGAAGGAGATGAATCTATCATTTCCATATCCATCGCCCCATTGATCCAAAGCTAAGGATACGAAGCCAGTACGCAGTCATGGTCACATTTTTTGGTACCTTGTACTACAGTTGCCTACACCTTCGGAACAATTGAGCAGGGTATCTCGTAAGCTGTCAGACCTTTCACTCAAAACGTAAAGTTAGAATTGAGCTCGAGCCAACAGCCAACCGTACCCATGCACGAAAAGGCTGCTCTGATCAGCTTTAATGGTTTGGGAACTGGGAACAAGTGCACATTACAGATTGAAGGGGTGCAGCCTTGAGATGGCTGGCCATGCAATGTGAACCAAGTTGTCTTCTAAATATCCTTCGCAGCGCAAATACGGTTAGCTGTGAGTCCTTTTTCAAAACTACAGGTGTGAAAAAGAGTGCCTGAGAAGCCATAAGAAGAGCCAAACTGAAATGTCAGTAATCTCAATGTTTGACATACAAAAGAGTTACGGCAAGCATGAAAGCTCAACTGAAAGCTCGCAGATAAAAGAGAGGAGCCATGCGTCAAAGATCCCTCACGGAATAAGATGTTGCTGGAAGAGTTAAGAAAGCCGCAAAGGCGAGACATCACTCCTGCTTTGCACCTTGTTGCCGTCAATGCATCTGAGGATGAAGGAAGTTCACCTCGTCGATCTCCTAGAAAGCACGCTCGAAAGCTTGATAGTGGAAAAAGTCAAAGCAATAATGAGAATTTCAAGTCTTGGACAGATGATGAGATCATTGGTGAGCCATCACATGTTTTCTGTATAGTTTCTCTGACAGTTCCAATGCTAGATTTTGATCTCCAGCACTGGGGCAAATCAGCTACAAAGAAGAATTTGATGCAGCCTAGCACCTACTCTCAGTTTGAAGAGCGACCTATTGTTTGGCGTGGGACTTATGTAAAGAAACAACGAACAGCGCTATTGGCGACTTTTGGGTCTTCTACACCTTTCTCTGCAAGGAGCACCCTGAAGAGCACAGGTTTGAGTGGGCACAAGATGATCTTTTGACGGGAACGATGCAAAAAAGTGTCAATGAATGTCTCAAGGTATATCTTTGTTGTCTGTCTGTATCATCAATGTCTGAAAGTATGGAGAACAGTTTCATGGCATGAGCAAGTCAGTGAAGGAGCAACGAGCGGTTCTGATGGCCAACAGTGCAAAGGAGCTTTGGGTACAAACCCTTACTCTGGAATGCCATGCTCTCCTTCAATTACTTTACATGGCACTGTGGTGTGCCCCCTCAGCTCGCCCATTTAACATCACACACGATAAGTACTATCAAGAAATAATCAAGGTAGGGAATAGAGGAACAGGCTGCATTGCTAACCTGGATTCTCAGAACATTGTGGATGATTGCTCGGTGATCAACGAACTATGTTGAGGGAAAGGTCAGGCAGAAGTTGCAGGTTCGCACTTTTCTCCCTAACATTTCCATGTGACTGACTATTAGTGCAGTTGATCAATGGCATGTGCAGCATCAGCCTCAATGGCTGGACATCGCCGTGATCCTTCTCATATGTCCTTCTTTACTTGCATTATCGCGAAGAAGGAAGGATGAAGAAGGCTGGTCTCGCTATGATCTGGTCAGTGTTGGTAGCTTAACATCTACATGCAATGACTGCTAGCTAGAATCATGGAATCACATACAGGTGTTGCCATTGCAGAGAGGGTTACAGGGTGCTTGAGGAGTTCGATGTTTGTGAAAACAAGTGTGTCAACCGGCCTTCGTCCCTCAGGCCCCCCAACCCACTCGCAAGGGGCATGGCCCCTTGAACCCTACTGTGACTCTTGTGAGGGTTCGAGTCCAGTTGAAACGCATTTTTTACCCCCTTCAGAATAAAATTTCCTCGCAGCTTCAGAAAGGCGCAAGCATATGCAGTAAGGTGGTGTAATTCATTTCGTCTCAATGGGCCTGGTGAGGGAGGAATAAAGGCTCAAAAGTGCGTTTTATGACTCATGCCAAGGACGGATGGCTTTTAGAGGTAAGGATGTGATTTTTCATATTTATCTGTCTTTATGTGTGTGGCATCGCTCAACGTGTTTCCTACAAGGTCATCCTTCCCTTTGCCGATAATGCCTCGAACAATGACACTTTTACGAAAGCCCTCACTGACCTCAGCAAGTTCCCACAGATGGTGCGGTGGGAAGGATCGGCAATGTGTGTTAGATCCTTTCCGCATATCCTAAACCTCATTGCAAAGGTCTGCTGCATTACTAACTACTTCGGTGTTCATTATCAAACCAATGCCATCACCAGGTATTTATCTCACGCTTTAAATGTCCAGTAACCAAGAAGTCCTCAGTGGATGGAGTTGGGATGTCCGTTGCACTGGATGAAGCTGCATTGGCAGAACTGGATCATGAAATCAATGAGTCAGGCTTTGGAGATGAGGCAGACATCTTTGGTGAGTGGTCTCTGAGTCCGGTTCTATGCTTACCAGATTAAGGGGCTTTGGATGAAGCACAAGCTGATGATGCTGCCATCATGGCAATTGATAACCAGGTCATGGCAACAGAATGTTCCGCACAGCAGGAACGTGAGGCTCGCTTTATACTTACCAAGGTTTGATTAGTTGTTTTGACTTACAACTTATGTTTCTCACAGCCACTCCATTGGATCAGGTCATTAATCTTGCCAGGAGGGTTGAAGACAGTGATGCAATATGTACAATCCTGGAGACTGAAGTCCTGCCAGCACAGAAAGATAACCTAACCGGAGTGCTTAAGCACTTCAAGCTGCCAATCCACCTCGTTTGTGCGTCAATGGAATGGTGAAGGTGCAATGGTCAATCATGCTCTACAGCTGATGGAGCCCATCACAAATGCCTGTGGGAAGCCAAGGCTGAAGCTGGAGATTTGCTGACTGACAGGAATGGAGTGGTCGATCTTGGATGAGCTTGTTCAGTTGTTTGATATGAGTCTTTTGCCTTTGGCGCCCACCCGTAGAGTATATGGGTATTGCGTACCAAGACGTGCCGTACATGCTTCTTTTCAAGCGATACGGATATGGAAGTGAAATGAAGTTAATTTCCAAAATGTTTACTGGTACGGAAGGTACATTATACGGTGTATATGGCATATGGAACAGAAAAAAAGGGAATCACCATATCTACGGTTTCTTGACACCCTGCATTAACCATGCCTTCGTTGTCATGGTCTCTGAAAGAGTTTCCGCTGACATTGAGTCTCATTGGTTCGTATTGAACTTTACCCACGAGAAAAGTCGCTCAACCAGCTGTTGAACCGGTATTGCAAGAAGGTCTCTTGCAATGAGCCGTAGAATGGGATATGAATCCTCATGTCGCTAAACAAAGCATCAATTAAGTAACTAGAATAAAGAAAATAGAAGACATCTAACCTTCCACCATTTGAGAGGGTTACGGTCCTTTTTGAGCTTGATAGCAGAGAACGAGTCAATTTCATGGAGGCTATCCTCAAGGTCTTCATGTAATGGAAGATCAACGAGAACACCATACTCCTCTCCATTTTCGTCTGAACCCATGCCGTTAAGCTCCTTCCCCGCTCTCTGATCAGTGGTATTGAGAGGTTTACAGAGGTGCATTGCTCTTTTGATGGACTGAGACCAGGTAGTGTTAGACCAATGGCTATCTATCCATGGTGGATGGCCCATTGTGTAGCCAAAAATTGCAACAGGTGCGTAATTGCTATGTGAGAAGAGTCTCAACACTTACGAGCTGCACTGGTGTGGGTCAGGCTGATGCAGTTGAGCAAGAGATGGCAAACCGAGTAACTTTGATTGAGTTGTGAAAACTCCTTAAGATTTTGTCGATATGCAAACTAGTGGAGACAAAGTGTTGGATAATCTCTCAGTATACCCCTCTTTTCGTTGTAGACCTTTATGTGGTCACAATTCTATACCACGACTCGTGCATACATCTTGACTTCAGGTACAGTGTCATTCAAGGCAGCTCACTCAAAGCTCATGGTAAATGCTTGTCTACCTCCAGCTGATTTTTTCTTAATGAACTAGTATTAGGCTGTGGTTAAGTCTTCTGCCTTTAAGAATTTCCTAGCGGTTCTCAAGCACAATGCCATTGTGATGAAATTAGTCTGAAGAGATGAACAGTGCCACTGTACAAAGGCACGTAATCTATTCTTCTAAGAGTGTTGGGTTTGTTGGCATGAGTCATAAGACGTACTTTTGAACCCTCACACCTCCCACACCATGCACAAAAGAATGAAATGAATTATACCATCATAACCCACATGCTTGCTCCTTTCTGAACCTGTAAGGAAATTTTATTCTCAAAGGGTTGAAAAAATGCGTTTTGTGCTGAACTTGAACCCTTGAAAGCAAGGAAATAGCCAAACTCTGTCCTCACAAATCTGCCACAGCAGCCCCTCAATGAACCAAATTCCGCCGCAGCAGGCATGTCCAGAATTGCCCTGCATGCGATTTTGTTAGCGTGGTTTGATCTTTTCTCTGACGTTTGATCTTTCTCTTATCTCAGGTTGTGTGCCAAAAGGTGAGGAAAGGAAAGGACTGACATGTAAGTGAAATATAGCCTCTTAGATGCTTCTGATGGCCAAGTAGACCATTATGCCCCATCCCAAGCAAAAAAGGTGCTAAGACATGAATTCGTAGCAGAGGTGAGAAGATAGCCCCATTGATCCTCCCTGGTGTTCAGAGAGGTGTGCTGCAGGGTTACCTCAGCGCTTTCAGCTTACACAACCCACACCTTCTCAACATTTGACCCATGAGACTCGGCAGCAGCAAGGACATGCTCCACAGAGGCAATGCCGTCAACATCACCATCCAGACCCAGAACTATTAGGCAGTGATGCAAATAGAGACTCATCTGATGAAGACCTTGAAGAAAATGATCTACACAATGTAAGATACGTTCCACCATAGGATAAGAGGCAAGACCGTCATCCTTTCGCTGCATTCAACTGTTCTCCGCATACTGTTGAAGCCTTGAAACTCTCAGGCTGGAACACTGTCTTCTGCTCACAATGTGATGCATTTCTTTGGCTAGAAGAAAGGACGTCAGATAGCTCCAAACAAAGACCAGAATTTTCTTATTGCTATCTCCATGGAAAGTTGGTCCTGCCAGCTTATAACGACCCTCCTCCAGAACTACTCCACCTTCTTAATCCTGAAACACCAGAATCGAAACAGTTCTGCGAGAATATACTTTCCTATAACAACGCTCTTTCCTTTACTTCTCTTGGTGTCAAGTGGCCTCCTATTCCAGGTCATGGAGTTTATTCCTTCCGGATCCAAGGAGAGCTCCGTCATCGAATTGAGGCACTGCTACCAGACTCTGATGGTGAGGAGAAATTTGCACAGATCTACATGCTCGATCCATCAGAACAGATCTAGCAGAGGTTAGGAGTTGTTGGGCAGAGTAAGTTAAAGGAGAATATATTAAGAAAACCTCAAGAGATGATCTGGCATGAGAATCCCTGGCCACATATCTATCAAATTGTGAAGGAGCAAATGCAAGACCCTCCCACACTACAACTACACCTTCGGACTATTGATCCCAAGGACAAGGACCCTCGGCAACACAATAAGCCAACAGGCCATGGGATAGGAGAAATGGCAGTTCTACTCATTGGAGGGGAACTCGCTGTTCCGGAAGGCACAGATGTTCAGGATCCAAAAATCTTTTGTTGTGCCATGTTTATGCTCAATGATAGCTTTTCTTCTATTGGACTGCAGCCATTCTTGATGGACCATGGCTTCTCCAGTTGCACCACAGAACATCAGATCACATGCATGCTGGACATTGACAGGTGTCATGATCATGTTTAATAGCAAAAGAAATTGGTTGGATGATGTTGGTGCAAGAACTGGGCAGGTAGAAGCGGGGTGCATAGCATCGACTGCATAAGGAAGTGCAAGGATAGAGAGTCTTGACTTGGATCCATCGGGTGTTTGCTGCTCCAGTCGTAATATCTCGACAACCTTTGCAACCATTGGAAACCGTTGAGAATCCATGGCCATAGTTAGGACCCAGGACCCAGCATGAATAAGCTCGTCTTTATTAACGATTACTGACGAGACAATTTGATGAGAGAAATGAAGAAATAAACTTCTGTTGCAACTGAGGGTAGTATCAAGAAGTATACTTGACGGAATGTGTGATCGGTCGCCGATTGAGCGGATGAAACCAAATGTTCCATGATCGCGAACGAAGTAACATGAAAGTCCACGGAACGGGAGGAGAGTAGTAGGGAGGCCTGTGATGAACTGAATAGTATGGGAAGGATCCCTGATGAAGGGCCGCACGACGAAGGACGGCGGAGGCCCAAAGGTGAGGACGTGAATCCTCTCGCTACAGGTATTACCAAGCGTGACACAAAGTGGCCAAGTCAACAGTTGGCACGGAGAAGTGAGAATATAGGACCATGAGAGAGAACAAAGCAAGCATACCTAACACTCATAAAGCTCATGAGCGCTCATGGAGTGCGTTGAAGACTGTGGCACGGCAATACGAAGACAGGGTCAGAGGAGAAAGGGCCAAAAGAGAATGCACCTTCACTGAGTGTTTTGAAATCGACGGTAGCACTTCGAAACTCGAAGGAAGAAGGTTCAACTCAAGTACAAAGTGCAGCGATGCTTATCTATCAATAGACAAGGCTCCAAAGATGGTGGTTGGGTAATAAGACGATATTATTGACAACAACTTCGAAGGTGGGCTGAAATAGAGTAACTGTTCGTTTACAGTGATTGGGCTCATTGGGGCTGACTCCTGCGCAGTAGTGCACTTAACTATTAGAGAAATGATAAGGCATAGAAGGTTCGGTGTTGACAGCTACGATTCCTGCTTCAATTGTCGATCAATGTCAAAACCCTAGGGCAACATGCATTGCGGGTCCACTCATGACCAGTAGTGAGGTGGTGGACGGAAAGGCTTATCCTCAAGCACCTCAACATTTGGTCTGGCAGAGTAGTTCAAAGTGCCGGAAGATACCTGAGAAAGGCGCTGCTATTGGTTGGATATATTATATTCTGCCATCACAACAGTTCGCTGTTAAGAGGAATGGATCAATAGCTTTACCAATTGGCAGGATAACGACTTGATCAGCAGTTATCAACGGCCCACAACTAGCCAAGACCGAGTTTGAGATCTTGGATGCAGGGCAAGCGGTTGACGTACTCCTCAGCAAGGGATGGAAAGAAGATATGGAAGCAATTCACTTCTACAAATGGGACGTCATATGCTTCGTGCCAACGGACGACAGCAAAACTTGGAAATGTTATAGGAATGAAACGATTGGATCAACTCAACCACCTCGAAACCTCCCATCAAACCCCCTTGAGATCAATTACTCCCCTCCGGAACCATATTCTACTTCGACACCACCACCGACCACGACGCCTATTTATCCTCACAATTCCAAATCATCGACAACTCTTGCAAAATAGATGAAGAAGTATTTGTGCTGGAGCAATACAAGAAAATCCTGGATCACCCTCTCTGTCCAGGTGCCTGTTGGATCGAAGCTGCTAGTAGTGGACGAACTGAGTGCCGATTCGACGGGCAAGCTAAAGGGGAGGAAGCAGTGGCTAGCCCAGCCATCAAAAGAGACTACTCCTTTTTCATCCCTGGCAGAAAGCATCACGATGCCACCACTTCCAAGCTCAATGACCAGCTGCAAGGAAAACCTTGGAAGGCATTAGGAATCCTGGGTCCTCCCTCCATGGCCCAGGTGCCTGTTGGGTCAGCCCTAGGGGAGGAAAGTAGCGATTTCGACTCAGCGGGCGTACGACTGGGGAGGGAGTGGAGGCTAGCCCAGCCATCAAGACAACCAACTCCCTTTCCACCCCTTTCCACCCCTGGTGGGAAGCGTGAGCAGCCTTTCCTATAACCCAACACCGAAGGCTAACGCTCCAACATTTCCCCTCAGGATGCCGGCCTTCCAAAACGCTTTTGTCGACACCTCTAGGCTTACATACCGAGTTCTTCATCGGAATGATATCAGAAACGATGCTGCTGGAAGAGGATTGTTCGCTTTCAAAGTAATGGGGCTGGCACCTACTGGGAAATGATGGATCACGTGTTTGGAGATCTATGCCAGAAACACAGAGGGCAGCTAGGTTGGTGGGTTGACGATCCTCAGAAACTTCCTCCAGCAATGCCGAGCAGCATATCGATCACAGCGTCGAAAGGACAGTTCTTGGTCTCTCGAGTACAATGGTGCGGCGTAGTAGTGGCAGACGATGGAGTGAAGGTGTATGCAAGCAAGATCGATGCTATCATGAGTATGCCAGAGCCAACAAACCCAGCTGAAATGCTCAGGTTCCTCAGCACAGCTGGGGCCGGAGGACTCCAAATCCTCATCCCCAACCTCGCGAAAATTATGCACTACCTTCGTCCCTTCACAATCGCTGCACCTCTGACTCCAGCGGATAAGCAACCAGACGGAAAGAACTAGCTGGGGGCTATCAAGCGAGCACTGGGACGGATACCGCCAAGGTGGAAGCTAACCGACGAGCATAGACATGCTATTAGCTCTCTAAAGCTTGTGTTATGCAGTGCTCCCGTCTTACGCTCTCCACACTTTGCTCCAGATTCAGAATTCGTTGTCCAATCAGAAGCATGTCGACACGGTTTTGCCACCATACTCAGGCCAACGCTTCGAGGATGGCATCATCCATCCAGTCGGGTACGCATCCCGAGTCTGGTACCCTGAGTGGGAAGCAGTCTCACATAAAAATTAACCTCCGCTGTGCATATTGTGAAGGAAATGGCCATGCGGCAGACGGCGATAGAGGAAAAGCCAGGGCAATTGAGAGAGAATCAGGCGAATACTTTGAGAGAGATGACCTAGGAAGAATGCTAGACTTACTGATACAAAAAGAAGAGAATGTTGACGATAGTGGAAGAGGAGATGTAGAGCGGGCTTGAAGCTTGATGACTATAAGGACTCGATTAACGGCAAACACCATGGCACTCTATCACGCTTTGTGTCTGTCGTTCACAGATCATAGACATGACAGTTAGGAGCAAAATAAATGGTTGACGTGGTTTGATGGTCTTGAAGGAAGGTACAATCCATTTCCTGGGGCAACATGGTGAAGCGTGATCCTTCTCAAAGTGGTGAAGGTATGCTTCCCCTCTTCGTGGATATGGACAAGCCAAAACGAAACTAAGTAGCGGAGCCTCCCCTCGAGGAGTTGTCCTCTAAATCCAATGAGGCTTTGAGCGAACTACCAACACATCATCAAAAGCGACTTTTACTAAGTGACAGCGTGATCCACACTATGCGTAGACGAAGCTCCATTTAGCACACCAGCTCAAAGAGTCCGAAGAGCTTCTTCATGATCTGAAGGAAAATCTGAGCAGCTCGATGCATCCTGTCATAGTGATGAGAAGGGAGACCGGAGAGAAGGATTGTGGCATTGAGAGCATGATGAAGAACCTGTTTCAGATCAGAGGCATTTTCTCCATCATTGACGATCAAAGTGAGTTTTTTGACCTTTTCTATGCCTTTGAAAACTAATGGTTCGAAATGTTGAACGCAGTGAGATGTTGTGAAGGTCGAATTAATGAGCTTGAAGAGGAGCTCTGGCAAGTGCAGAAGCTGGCTGACAGTGATTGTGAAGAAAGGAGAAGCAGTTTGAGGCTTTAGAGAGGAAGTTTAGTCGGCTTATGAACTCCATCAAAGAGAGTATTGGCCGGATCAAAGACCATACAGATACTTTGGATAAGACGCTCGAAGATGGAAAGCGTGAGTTAGGTTATATCAAGCTACACTTGTTTGGAAGCCTGTCGTTATATTTGCCTGAGCATCTGCTGGCTCTCGCACCTTATCGTCAGCCAGAGAGGTACACACCGAAATCATCTCAGTTCCAGGTGCTGTTCAATTGAGCTGGAACAACCTCTTCCTGTCCACTGGAAACGTCGTTGAGGACTTAAGTATACACCCGCATATCGGGGTTCATGACTGCCAGAACGATGAGCCAATTCTTGGGAACTCGTAGTTGCCAGCTATCACTGGCACTTGTATTCATGCTCCCACTACCCGTCAGGTTTCCAGACCCTTTCGCTTATTTGCAAGTTTGGCTTGGGTTGTAACTCCATTCCCTTCCTCTTTTGCAGCCTCTGACAAGGAGAGGGTGAGTATATAATGACTGCGTTTCCGGTACATCAAACATTTGAAGCATCTAAACATATCATGAGTATGAGCAATCTGTAATGCAGAGGCACTGACGCCGAGGATGCGAAGGACCAAGTCCTGTGAGGCGGATGAGGGGAACCGGTGAGGCATGGTAGATGTGTCGTTGTTGTTCAATTCCGGTTGGATTCCACACGATTCGACCTGCTTGGGAGGATGATGCAGAAACAATGGGCAGAATTGTGTCCATGCATGTGCACTGGCGCCAAAACCACCCGTGGACCGCAGTTACAACCCGTGCGATAATCTGTCCTAACAACAACATTGATACATTTTGGTGTCCAGCAATTCAGACTCATAGTCATGGGTTCGATGAGTAGGTGACAGTTTCTACATGACACAAAAGCTTCCTTGCCTCGTCTCATTGATGCCCTGGCGGAAAGGCGGTCCCGCCGTGGTCACAGTCCGACCCTCACATCGGAACAATGCTTCAGGTCAGTGGTTATGAACAGCGAAAATGGTGGGTGGCTCTATCTATGAGAGCGACCAAGCTGAGCCTTCTCCTTTGTTAACCTATCAAGAGTGGGTGAACTGCCTCACACTCATTCCAGCTCCGTTCAGATCCTTAACCTCGTCATCTCTTTGGGGTTGCATCGAGGCCTAATGAAAGACCTGATTGTTTGTCAGGATAGAGGGCCAAGGTAAACGGTAAGGGTCTTCAAATACATGTTGCTTTCCAGGTCACACTTACACTCTATCCAGTGTTCGTAGACTGTCTTGATAAGGTCAGATGATGGAGAGGGATTAATCGCATCAGCTTTTATAGTTGGATCGGCAGCTCTAGATAGAATAGCTGGGAACTGCTTCAAGATTGGCTTGAAAGGGCCGGATGGCCATCAGTGACGAATCTGTTCTTCAATAGCACACTTTTGCTAAACTTGTTTAATCTGCTAGACATGCTCCAAATGTAGCCCTGCAAAACCCAAAGAGTGTGTAAGTTTGTTTTCTGAGCAAAGACAGTAGTTACACATACTGAATTGCTTCTCCAAGTTTGTCAACATCAGTCTTTAGCCATAATTGACGGAATCATATGCCTCCTCCTTCTGCCACTTGTGCACTTGCACATTTAGTTTCTTTTGAGCACTTTCTGGAACTGCGTCCAATCTTTTGCCACAGGGATCTCTCTGTTATAAAAGCTTGTAAACCTGCGAGTGCTAGACTTATACTCATTATTATCTCACACTTCGTAGGTAATGTAGTCTCTTTACATACTGAATGCAACAGATACTCATTGTTATCTCACACTTCGCTGCACTCATAAATTTGTCAATGATTCTGTAATAAAGTTGAACAGCTCTTGAGTGACGGCTGATGACGCCTGCAAGTATGGTATTCCATCCATGCAAGAAACTTAGTCATGAGTTCATTGAATCATTTAGAAAAATAGACCGATACCTAATTCATATGGCTGAAAGTTCCTCCAAAAGTCAGGAGAGGTTGTGCTCCATTTGCCATGAGTCTGACATTTGAGAGAACACCAATTGCTTTTTGATTTGTATGATAGCCCATAAACTGAGCGATAACTAGTTGGCGCCAGCCCCTACTGTTAAACTTTCGCCATGCAGCCTTTGACTGGACATTTCTCCATATTATAGCAAGGAAAGTATTCGGGAGTTAGGACAAGAAGAGGTTCAACGAGAAATTTTTCTGGACAGTCAGAAACGTTTCTTCATCGTATATGGTCATAATCGGCAGTGAGAGGAATGAAAAGAGGTCCATAGGGGTGAAACCCAATGGGAATGGCTCCTTGGTTAATCTACATTTCACTTGTAACCCAGAGACTTTAAAATAAGTACAGCATAGCATACCTCTCTGTCAAAGACTCGGTTAACTATATTCTAACACTTGGGTAGCAAAGAATAGTTACCCCTCTTCTCCCATAATACTTTTATTTTTCTTCCATTTCTCCATTGTATCATTGACTGATTGACTTGTTTACATTGTTTTCCAGTCCACAAGCTAGTTTCCCTTCTTATTCCCAGCCTTCTGTCGAGTGTGGGTCTCTAGCACCTGTTAGCACAGTGCCTTCACGATGGGGGGGATCGAAGATGTTGGAGGAAAGCGCAGACATGACGATTGAATAAGTTCCAATGAGCTGGTACTCTCATTCAAATATTGAATGATGAGGCTGAGATTTCCACCTATATATTCAAAGTTGATCAGCAGTGTACTTGAATATAAATGATGAAAGAAAGATTGGTAAGTTGTACCAAGGTAGTGAAGTGGCCAATCAGATCTATGGTGTGCTTCTGAAAGGGGGCCCTTGCAAGTTCAAAGGCCACCCCCTTGGCTTTACGTATACCTTGAGGGGAGCTACAGCGAGATGCCATTTTCTTTTCGCTCCGCTCGCCGTACAACAACCCCCTTTCTTCTCTAACCAACACCATCTGCATAAATGATGAAAAGCCTATAGTAATAACATATTATCACCCTCAGATCTCACCAGAAATGACTCCAACACTTCCAAGCAACCCAGCTTCCTCCGAACATCATGTTCCTGCATCGAATCTTCAACAGGTGAATGAAAGCAACGATGGAGGAGTAGGGGAGGAGAGAGAAGGAGCATCTGATGGTGATATGGATTGGAAAGACTGGGAGAAGGCATGAAGGGTGGGAGAGAGTGGACGCGACAAAGAGCGGCGGGCGTGAGAGAGCAATGGGTATGGAAGCTGGTGGATGGAAAGTGAGAAGCAAGCAAAACGGAAAATACTGGGAGATAATTATTAGTACAATGTTCGTGCAAAGAGAAAAGGAATGATGTTGGATTTTGTAGTCTAGTTTCGTTGCCACTCAGTGGCAAAGTTCTTTAGTTTTCTGGAATGTTCTACTACTTTCTAGTTGCCACAGCTGTAAGCTATATAAACACATAGAATTCCATTCCCTGTTGCTCATGCGTTTGTAAGACCTCAGCCAAACGTAACCAAGTCGTACTTAGCTCCGCTCCTCAGCCTGTCAATTTCCAACAAATGAGAAGCAACAAGAGATGCGCACCTTTCGCTGTGCTTAAGAAGCACACTCGCAGATCAGAGAATGAGGAAGCCAGGTTGATGAGAAGGTGCGGAAGGAAAGGGCGGCGGATGAGTAGATGGAAGAAGGAGGAAAGGACTTGTGCAACTGCAGCAGTCCTTTCCTCTGCTGTTGCTCGTGGTTTGTGGGTCCGTCCTTCTTCTTTCTTTTCCTCGTTCCATTCATTCTTTCTTTTGAGATCTCTGCTCTTCTTTCGAAGGAAGATTTGCCCATGTTTGTGGCCATGGAAGATATATTTTCCGCTCTACTTCATACTTCAAGTCATTCGATGGACTCAGTTTTATCTGGCTACCAGATCCCTGCCTATGTCTCTTATTCAGACGCTCGAGGACGGCTTGTCAATAATTTACGGTTAGCGGAATGGGATGACGAATTGTACATAAAGCATGGCAGGCAGACTGCAAATCTTGCGAAAGTCCTTCTGCCTATCGAGGATACAGTTCAGCAGGTTGTTAATGATACAGAGGATCAACACTACTTTGAGGCACATAGCCATAAAGCATTCATGAGTAAGCATGATGCTTCCCTGGAGTCTGCGAAGATTAACAAAATATTTTGAAGACAATGGGCGGGATTACGGTGCTTGTATACGAGGAATGACAAAAGAGTGCACCCTCGGAGAGTGGCCACTCTCCATCTATCTCTGCATGCACATCTCCAAGCCTGCTTCCTGCTTCCAAGAAGGACAACGAGCTTCGACAGAGAGATGAAAAGATAGTGAGAAACAAGGAGGCGAGTGACCTCTATGTTCAGAAGATAGGATTCTTTCAGTCAGATTGCCAGGTGGCATCCCAATCGATGAGGGCAGTCGTCAAAATGCGCGCAGTTCAAGACGTGTTTGAGGAGCTCCACACATGCCAAAAAAGACGGGAACGAAGTATCGGTTCCGGACCCGTTACACCCCATTATGCATCCCTAATTTAGGAGAGGCAGACGCCGACTTGTTATCTCAGACTTTGACACCTTACATGTATACTTCGCTTAGTTAACCCATTCATGGCCAATTTCGCCTCGTAAACCGTGATTCTTTTCAATAATGGAATATCCCCCAGAATGTAGAGCTACATTGACTATAGTCTGACAGCTCTGAAATATGGTCACAACAACAACAACAACTCCTCTGCCCATCCGAAATACATCGAATTTTGTGATAAAATGTGTGTCCCACCTTCAGATCGTTTCCCTGCCACAGCACCTTTGGTATGCAGCTTTGTCATTTGGTGCTCTTCACCTATGAATGACGTCCACCCTGATCTTGCCCCATCATAATCCGTCTCCATCAATACAGCAGAGCACTACGTCTCTGGCCTCAAGGCCTGGCATCTCCTTAATGGCTTTCCTTGGATATGGGAACACAGGCCGGATGAGCACACTCCCTATTGCAAAGGCATTGCTCGCCAGCAAGGCACCCTGTTTAAGGCCGGTGTGCACCCAGCAGTTTCGCTCAAAATGATTCTTCTTCTTGTCGACAAACTGGATCACTCTAATTGCTTTGATGCAGCTGTTTTAGCCTGTGCTATAATCACCTTTTTGTCTCTCTTCCAGTTAGGGGAAACCACAGTCTGATCTCACAAATCCTTTGATTCGGCGAAATCAATTACTTGTGACGATCTCTCCCGACATCCTACTGAAGAAGATTTCCCTTATCTCCGCATACTTCTTCGGAATGATAAATCCCTCCCCCCTGGTCACTCTCAAGTTTTGAGGCTTCCTCAGACCAGACTAGGCGATGTCTGGACAATGGACCTCATAGTCAATCATCTTCGCATCAACAACTCCAGTAACACACTTAACCACTTATTTGCATATATTGATCACAAGAAAAATGATGGCTCTCTTCGGGCTCTTACCCGTTCAGCTTTTCTCTATCAATGTAACCAGATCTGGTCAGCAGCAGGCTATAACCACTTCTCTGGTCATTCCTTCCGCATCGGAGGTGCCTCATTTCTCCTCCAACTTGGGTTTGATATCGAGTACATTAGGATGGTAGGAAGGTGGAAGACAATCACGTACGAACGGTACCTGCGTTTCCTTGACGACTACATACCCAACCTATTCACAAAAATCACCCTCCTGTCCAACAGAAAAGCTTTCCTCCCAACAATTTCCGTCTCCAAACCACCCCATAATTTCTCTGATTTCGAACAATCCTTTCTCGAGCGGTTCACATATGAGAACTTCAACAGGATTTGCAGACCGTTAAATGACAACTCTTCTGCTTCAAAAATTCAACCCAATACAGGCAAGGAACTTCATGACAAGGCCGAATTCCAAAAAAAGTCTGCTCGTCATTTCAGTTTTGGGGCAGGACAGAAGCGCTAGATGCCCTCTGTCTTGAAACGTCGAGCATCGCTTGGGGTAAGCGTTCTGCCCTGATATGAGGTCTTGCTTTTGGCTCAGTCACTTACGAAACTTCATATTGCACACAATTCAGCCTAGCCAAAAGCATCACCCACACCCCTCTCAGTAACCTTTGGAAGCGAGTCAGAGTGGAGCTGCATGCAAAGAATGCAGTTTGATACGTTTCCTCAACGTTTCAGACTGAAAACGATTCTAACGAGAACGGGAACGAAGTACGGGTTCCGGACCCGTCTCGCCGTGAGTTACAAATTGTAACGTAGCTGTGTCAAGAGGTGATGACGCTAAGTCACAAGACCAACATGCCAGAAGGATACTATTAGAAGTAACACCCTCACCACGAGAAGGATCCCATGAAATCGATCACCCTTTTGCTGCTTGTCACTTCCAGCTGTATTGACAAAATGGCATCAACCTCTATGAAAACAGACTTCAGTCAATGTTCAGGCAGTTCCGTCAATAGTCAGTCACTGCGCGATCAAATTTAGTCGCCCAAAACTGACTGAAAATTCCACAGTGCAATGTCAGTTGTTCTTCAGTGCTCATTTACCCCTAGACCATGCTGCCGTCCGGCCCGGCAGGAACAGGAGGGCGGTCGCATTAACATACTTCATCTGATTTTTTACAGAGACAAGTTTGGGGAGCCCCTCCTCCCTCGGAGGACCACATCTAGTTTGTTTCCACTGTTTTGCAATAAAAAGTGGCTGACTACACTGTTGGGCACATGCTGAGAGATAATTAGTGATTGAGTGCTCATAACCGCTCCTTGGAAAATACATTATCTGTTAAGTTGTGTGCAGGCACTCACGGCTTCAAAAGTGACAAAATGTGAGCAAACAGAGAATCGAACCAACATCAAAAAGCAAAGTTGTACCCTGAGCATAACACCAACTACACCATCACGCAAGCTCTTACCTTGCAAATTATTTGAGTAGGTAAGAAAAGTCTTGCCAAAAGTGGCAAAGTCAGTCACTTGACTCAATGATGAAGACAATTATTTATTGTCTTTTAAATAAGCTTTATTGTATACTGTTCGAAAGGTGCTGACACACGTATTCTGGTGGTATGCTCAGAATTTTGAGGGGGTTGTTGTGGACCAAGAAGTCACATGAGTCAACAGGGAAAACAATATTTTTCGTCTTTCAAATGGGCTTTGCTGTATACGGTTCGAAGGGTGCCGACACGCGTATTCTTGCTGTATGCTCAGAATTTTGAAAGGACTGTTGTTGGCGGTGATATAAGGGCTCAAAAGTACATGTGTGAGTCATGGTCAAAACCCGTCGTGCTTAATATATAAGGACAAGTGTGTCAGTGCCCTCGTCCCTCGGGCATCCCCCCCCCTGCCAGGGGCTTCGCCCCTTGGACCCCAGCCTCCGGCGGCCACTGTGTGGAGCTTTGCCTCTGGCAGCCACTGTGTGGGGCCTCGCCTTCGGCGAGCACAGACTCACCATATGTACTCTACTCTTTTCAAAAGACAATGAAAGCTTTGACTATACTGTTAGGAACATGCTGAGAGATGATCAGTGATTGAGTACTTGTAACACTTCCTTGTAAACTACATTATCTGTTTGCTTGTTTTCTTCTCCTTGCTTTGTTTTGACCAATACTCATAAATTGTTTGCGTTTGAAACCCGTGAAAGACCAACATAAAGCTGCCCATGAGAGAAAGAAGAAGACTCTAAGTACAAACCCACATGTCCAACAGATTGTCCTTGCACTTTATTCAGAGTTAAGGCAAACGCTAAGCGCACAGGGAATTGAAAGCACCGGAATTGAAAAGGAAGCTGGTTTGATACTGCACTGTCAATGCCAATTCGAGGAATGAGAACTGATTCTCCACTGTGTGCACCTGTAATGATGGTTGCTTCAATGACTCGTCGGAGAAGCTGAGTGACAATGAGCCACGTGCCGTTGCACAGGCCAGCAGATGGATTGAGATTTCGTAGAAGAATGATGGGTGCACCGGTCTTGAGGTGTAAACGATGCGAAGGGAATCCAGAGATCTCCAGGGTATTCAGGTACTCAACAGAGAAGCGATTTCTGAGATCTCCCTCATCATCTATAATTTGATCTGCACTGTAATATATCCGATCTCCTGTGGATTCGAGCCGCTGAATCAAGCGATCATTGATGCCATCCACGTCCACATTCTTTGCTGCTAGAATCATGCGAACCTGGAAGTATTCTTGAAGGAAGCTCAGAGCAGGGATATTTCGCAGAGAATCTAGTTGTCCGTAAATTGAGCGCAACAGACCATCTAGTCCTTCGTGGGATGGAATAATAGATCCATCTGGTATCGTTAAGGCTCCACATCCATTGTCTGATGGATTATCAGTGAGACCATTTCCAACATCAAGGAGCCACTGGGCAAATCTGGTCGCATGCTGAAATTCGGCTGGTGTCATTTCCTGTTGGCCTCGAAGAAGGCGCATATTGGTTTTCAAAGGCAGGACTTGAACATTCGGCCAGAAGTAAGAATTAATGATGCTGGCATCCACAATCTGAGCTCAGCTTCCATTTGGCACTACCGGAAGACACTGTCTGCCATCTACTGTGAACAGTATGTTAATAAAGAACTACTTAAAGGGAAGTATCATACCACAGAAAACCATAAGTGTTCCTCCAAATGGCCTTGAATCCTTTTTAAGGTCCTGCCCCAACCGATCCACACAGCTGACGGAGAGGCGATCACTCACAATGGCTTCATCCCACAGGATAATTTCTGCCTTGACATATAGCCTTCCATGATCACTTTGAGCCGAAATACCACAAACTGATTGAGCATCTGCATTGAGGGGAATCTTGAATTGTGTATGAGCAGTACGACCACCTTCAAGCAGAATAGCAGCAATTCCAGAAGAGGCTACTGCCAGTGCAATCTTCTTGGATGATCTTACTCTTGCCAGTATAAGATTCTGAACAAAAGTCTTTCCAGTTCCTCCAGGCCCATCAAGAAAGAAGAGTCCTCCGGTGCCACTCCGCCAGGCTTCAATGATTGTATTGTATGCATGTCGTTGATCCTCATTCATAAGAGGAAGATCCCTATCAAGACGTTGCTCCAACTCTGTAACGTTGTATGCCAGCTCTTCTCCAATTATTCTTGTCTCTCCTCCCCATCGTCCAAACCTGTGAGCAGGTAATGGCAGCCTATACTCCTCTAGTGTCTTGCCTAGACCATGTAGCAGATCCTCTAGTTTGATAAGGCATAAGTCTCAGATCTGATCTTCAGAAGGTGCAGCGTGAGATGAATGCTCAGTCGAATCACAGTTGGAGAGTGATCATGAAGCTTGAAGTGAAAAATTCGCCAGCATGCTACAACCATACTTAACACTTAACCTTTGAGGAATGGACTGAACAAACCTTCTGAAGCACCCACATATCGTGCATCTAAATACTCTTTAATCTCATCCACTGGCTCTCTTGCTCCACTGAAATCTGATTCTATGACTAATTGTGCTCTATCCGGCCCCTTGTATACATATTTGAACATATACTTGACTGAGCGAATTGAGATGCAGATCTCAGTGTTGATGTGAGCCAGAAACTTCCTCAGGACCCAAGCGTTAAAAGGCACTACCCATCGATTATCATATATAAACTCTTGGCCACGTATCATCTTGCGAAAAACCCGGCCGTCGTTACGCCGCCGATAGATAGGGTAGCCATTATCATTGATTCTCGTTTCCTCAACAAAAGGCTTGGGATACCCTTTGCCACACTTCCCATTGACCATGCAAGGTGCATCTGGATTATGTTCACCACATGGGCCATGTAGCATATGCTTGGTGACTATTTCAAATAATACAGGATCCTTGTCCAGATCAGGCAGCTCTGCTTGAATTACTTGATCAATAGTTGCCTAAAGCGATTTCTGAGATCTCCCTCATCATCTATAATTTGATCTGCACTGTAATATATCCGATCTCCTGTGGATTCGAGCCGCTGAATCAAGCGATCATTGATGCCATCCACGTCCACATTCTTTGCTGCTAGAATCATGCGAACCTGGAAGTATTCTTGAAGGAAGCTCAGAGCAGGGATATTTCGCAGAGAATCTAGTTGTCCGTAAATTGAGCGCAACAGACCATCTAGTCCTTCGTGGGATGGAATAATAGATCCATCTGGTATCGTTAAGGCTCCACATCCATTGTCTGATGGATTATCAGTGAGACCATTTCCAACATCAAGGAGCCACTGGGCAAATCTGGTCGCATGCTGAAATTCGGCTGGTGTCATTTCCTGTTGGCCTCGAAGAAGGCGCATATTGGTTTTCAAAGGCAGGACTTGAACATTCGGCCAGAAGTAAGAATTAATGATGCTGGCATCCACAATCTGAGCTCAGCTTCCATTTGGCACTACCGGAAGACACTGTCTGCCATCTACTGTGAACAGTATGTTAATAAAGAACTACTTAAAGGGAAGTATCATACCACAGAAAACCATAAGTGTTCCTCCAAATGGCCTTGAATCCTTTTTAAGGTCCTGCCCCAACCGATCCACACAGCTGACGGAGAGGCGATCACTCACAATGGCTTCATCCCACAGGATAATTTCTGCCTTGACATATAGCCTTCCATGATCACTTTGAGCCGAAATACCACAAACTGATTGAGCATCTGCATTGAGGGGAATCTTGAATCATATATGAGCAGTACGACCACCTTCAAGCAGAATAGCAGCAATTCCAGAAGAGGCTACTGCCAGTGCAATCTTCTTGGATGATCTTACTCTTGCCAGTATAAGATTCTGAACAAAAGTCTTTCCAGTTCCTCCAGGCCCATCAAGAAAGAAGAGTCCTCCGGTGCCACTCCGCCAGGCTTCAATGATTGTATCGTATGCATGTCGTTGATCCTCATTCATAAGAGGAAGATCCCTATCAAGACGTTGCTCCAACTCTGTAACGTTGTATGCCAGCTCTTCTCCAATTATTCTTGTCTCTCCTCCCCATCGTCCAAACCTGTGAGCAGGTAATGGCAGCCTATACTCCTCTAGTGTCTTGCCTAGACCATGTAGCAGATCCTCTAGTTTGATAAGGCATAAGTCTCAGATCTGATCTTCAGAAGGTGCAGCGTGAGATGAATGCTCAGTCGAATCACAGTTGGAGAGTGATCATGAAGCTTGAAGTGAAAAATTCGCCAGCATGCTACAACCATACTTAACACTTAACCTTTGAGGAATGGACTGAACAAACCTTCTGAAGCACCCACATATCGTGCATCTAAATACTCTTTAATCTCATCCACTGGCTCTCTTGCTCCACTGAAATCTGATTCTATGACTAATTGTGCTCTATCCGGCCCCTTGTATACATATTTGAACATATACTTGACTGAGCGAATTGAGATGCAGATCTCAGTGTTGATGTGAGCCAGAAACTTCCTCAGGACCCAAGCGTTAAAAGGCACTACCCATCGATTATCATATATAAACTCTTGGCCACGTATCATCTTGCGAAAAACCCGGCCGTCGTTACGCCGCCGATAGATAGGGTAGCCATTATCATTGATTCTCGTTTCCTCAACAAAAGGCTTGGGATACCCTTTGCCACACTTCCCATTGACCATGCAAGGTGCATCTGGATTATGTTCACCACATGGGCCATGTAGCATATGCTTGGTGACTATTTCAAATAATACAGGATCCTTGTCCAGATCAGGCAGCTCTGCTTGAATTACTTGATCAATAGTTGCCTCGTCCCTGATAAGATCTTCAGGATGAAGAATCAACAGGATGTGCGCATGTGGTAGACCCCTCTTCTGAAATTCAATGACCCAGACATATCCGATAACCCTTCCAAAGATCTGTCGTACCACTAAATCCTTGATGTACTCCAGAGCCTTCAGTCAAAAAACCCTTGAAACCAAATCTGGCCGATCCTCTGGTTTTTATCCTGGTAGGAGGGCTTCCGTGATCTCTGCCCAGTGTGGGTTGCAAGTGAAGGTTGTAAAGATATTTGGGGGTCCTTTGGCACCAACTATACCCATTGCATCCTGGAACAGCTGATTCATTGAACGTGGACCGCCAGTGAAACTTGATGGTAATATAGTCCGCCTCCCAATATCTTCCAAAGAATAGCCTTCTGTAAGGGCATCCGTAAGACCTTGATACACCTCAGCTCGAAGAATAGACTGATTGAACCGCAGATAGCGGAGTCGATTCGCCTCAATTTGAGCATAAGCATCGACTACCAATTCTTGCACTAGTCGACCACCGTAGAGAGGGAGTGAGAATATATCATTTCATTGATGCAACATGTAAGAATAGAACTCCATTTGGCTGACACATTGTCGAACCCCGGAATTACCAACTTGCATGCCATCATCATTGAAGTGCTCTCGCTCGCGAGGAGGAAGATCGGCAGGCAGGTCCCGAAACGGAATCTGCGGATGCCATCCTTGGTCCCCATATGGAAACAGAAGAGGAAAACGAAGTGGAAGGTAATTTGAGTTGAGCTCATTGACACGCTGTAAGTTGCTACCGGTTGTGGTTGCCCTGAGCTGGATGATAATATCTCTGGCCACTCCATATTCTTCTCTGTTACCATCTCCTACCATCCCTACAGCAACTTCACTGGCTACAGGAATGTTGTAGCGTCTTGGGACCCTATCTCGTGGAGCGAGCGACTGTGTGAAGATGTAGTGTGGTAGTGGGATCCTGTTCCATTCTTTCTTTTGCAAATTTGTAGATCCTGGGATATGGGTTGACACGGAAGAGCATAGCCTGAAGGTCCTCAAGCGTACTACGATTCAGTGAGACTGAAGTGTTGCCAACTCTTCGTTCAGTCTGTACATCTGAATCTGTAATGTAGACAGGAAACTCCGTTCATCTTGGGTTGAAAAAAGAGGTTGAAAGGCTCAGAAGCCTTAATGGGTCCCTTCAGTGCGTGTTCCTTGCTTTTATCCTGCGGGCCATAAGGCAACAAGTGTCACTTAGGTTGGCTGTATGCAATCTTTCTTCGAGTGTCACGCCAGCAAACAAACCTCAATCTGCTCCTACCCAGTCTACCAGCTCTCAACAGTTTATCATACCCAAGGAATATGAACAGTATACCCTTCCCCAGCCAGCTCAGAAAAGGCCATCTCACAGTCTCCTGTTCACTCGTGAGGAGTTCAAGAAGTGGAGATCACAGTTTCAGAAACTTTCTGCTGAGGGCAGAGCGGGGAAGAAGTACGAATGGTTGAGGGACTTCAATGGCGTGGAAGTTCCTCAACAACGCGTGATGGACATCAAACGAGAAGCTCGCGAGATTCTGGATG
The DNA here is from genome assembly GCA_021432655.1 of Atractiella rhizophila. NCBI lineage: Eukaryota > Fungi > Basidiomycota > Atractiellomycetes > Atractiellales > Hoehnelomycetaceae > Atractiella > Atractiella rhizophila. The sequence goes on from MU271298.1 coordinate 54,489, forward strand.
CCATGTATGATGGACCTTTGCATCAACGGAAGACATGGCATCAGATTCTCCATTCTCATCACATCCGAGGTGTTGCTGTGCTCGAAAGCAAGTTTCCTGAGCTAACGCAGTGTCAAGGACACGCCATGGCAGATCACATCCTCACTGAATGCAGACATCGACAATTAGAACGTTACAGAGCTGGTGATCGGTGTCGCGAGAAGCGACTGAAGGTCAAGGAAGATGAGGAGAAGGTACTTGGAGAAGAAGGATCCCTCTCTCCACCAGCTCTGTCTTTGACTCAGCATTTAACTCCCTCTGGGACAGGAAAGGAGCGAAGAGCAGAGAATCGAAGTTATGCAAAGAAGAATGCAAGCTCTATTTCAGGATCAAAGCCCGTATTCTCTTCCTTTTACTTTTCACGAAGCTGATAGACTGAGCAGCTTCACCGATATTCCGATCCACCCTTCGTTCCAGAGTTCAGGATACCCCAGTGGTATGACACTCTCTTCAAGATGTGACATGAACACTTACCTCTTTGTTCAGACCGCGTACCAACTGGGTCCAGCGTCACGGATGCTCGTGGAGAGCTGCCAAAAACAAGAAATGACATAGAGAATAGTATAAACTGCAAGCTCGCGGTGTTCCGTCGACTTTAAGAAAATTGACGATCAAGCATTTGACTACATGCAGCACATGTTGCAGCGTTTTGGTGTCGATGAGCTTTTCCCTAATGTCGAGCAATCGAGATTCTTGCGGTTCAATAACTTTGTCCGCTATGTTATTTGTTTCGCGTTCACTTGGCTATGCAACATTAAAGCCTACGCTTTCTGGTGTCCTCTGGAGAGATTTTACACCGATCCTCAATTCCTTGTTGCTCTCTTCGACCAATTCTTTTTCATCTATCAGAGACAGAACTTTATCGCACACCGCAATAATCCTGAAGGCTTTTTGGAACGCCTTGGACGTGCAGCTGTCCTTAAACGGAGGCAGAGGGTATGTTGTAAATCCTTTATGCTCTTTCTCACGGTGTTTGCGTCTAGACTGCTGCAAGGAGAATCGAGTACCTTGACAGCCTTTCGAGCAGCAAGATCGCCAGGAACAAACGGGAAGGCATCACTCGAGTCATTGGTATGACGGACGCAACCTCAGATGACGAAAAGCAGCTTGACGGTCGGCTTGTTCAAAAGCTTCTACGTTGGCGAGGTGAACCATTTGAAAGATTCGTGCGACTTGTGTCACAAAAGGGGGATTGAAATGGAGCAGCAGCTTGGGGCAAAAATTCGTGACACTCCTCGTCATGATCCCACTGATTTGACTCCGCGGCTTTACTTTGACTTACGAAAGCTTCCTTGATGCGTCCCTGTTTACATTTTTGATCCTCAGTACTACAATGCCTTGTAGCTCCCCATGCGCAGGGAACTCAAATGTTACTTTGATGATACTTTTCATTTCACGACTCATGACTTTATGGACCGTGATGAATTCAACTATTTTCATGCGGTGAACCTAAAGATTACGTCGGGAGATCTGAACCAAGCTGTACCAGTATCTGATGACAATGAGGACGAAACTCTCGGTTGGGACTCAGAGGTCGATGAGGAGGACGACATGGATGTTGATGATCATTTTGAGACCTGGAGTGGGGACTCCAAAGAGGAGGAAGAAGAGGCGGATGACTGGAGGGAAAGGAGGAATCTCTTTGTATGAGAATTCCACCCTGCGATGGAGACGAGTCAAGGTGAAGAAATGGATGTGACATCTGGAGATGAATGAACATCACATAGGTAGCTAATCCAAACATTTCGACATTGAACGTGGGATGGCTTGCCACAAGCTTAAGCCATAACTTGAAGGTTGTGACACGGCAACAGGATGGGTTCTCAGCTCTGACTTCTTCAGTCCTCACACGAGGATGAGCAGTAAGCAGTACCTTGCCAAAGAAGTTGTCAGTAGGAGAAATAGTCAGATGCAGGGAAGACGCACAAAGCTCACTGGACAATTGCCAATAGAGCCGATGGAGAGGCGAGGCAGTGGAGGCAAAAGAGCAATTGACGAGCAGTGAATACGGGAAGGAGAGTCGGTGTCTTTATCACTCCTGACTAGTGGTAGAGTCTTGCTTGAACTTGAATGAATCTTGGAGCGGAGCACATCCCAAAAGTGCCCAGGCCCAGGTTCAGTCAAGTTGACATCAACAAACACCATAACGCCCATTGCCGGACGGAAAAGGGAGGAGGGAAGAGGGAGTACTATCAGGACCGGAGCACTCGCAAAGTTCCATCTCCAATAATTAACCAGGGCAGGGTAAGTGTCGTCGAGAACGGCGGAGATTGATCGTGGTATTCTGCGGGATATCGGGTTGCTTGCTTTAGTTTGAGCACAAGCTGCGGTGTGGGAAACCTGAAG
>MU271298.1:62103-95269 GCA_021432655.1 Atractiella rhizophila
TGGCATGGTGTGAGACGATCTCACCATACCTGCTGTTACTGTCAAGCATCAAAAGGTACTTCTCATGGTCTCACAGGATCCTAACTGACATACAAGCCTCAATGACAGCAACGATGCATGTGCAGAGCATGGCCTTGAAGGGTTGGATGATACAAGGTGTTTCTATTCCTGAATCACATTGGGCTGATTTGGAGGCACAGATGGGATGGAATAATTACATTGTTTCTACCTGGTATTGTATTGAGGTGTGCTGATCTCCATTATATTCGGGGTTCTGTTATTGTTCTCCATCAATTGATGCTTTGGAAACAAAGGCACTGTGATGATAATGTGATATAATCATTAAAAAATAATGCATTACCTTTATCTTAAAGACAAGTTTTTTTTTTTGAATGTAATGGCATTACGGTATACTGTGCCAAAAGAGCATTATTTTGCACTAAAAAAGTGATTATTGACATTATAATGGTAATGTGCTCAGCCCTGCACAAAGAGGCTGACAAATGATAACGGAGCAGAGAAAAGGTTAGGATTAGGATTCAAGAATAAAAGTGCCATTGACCTCAACAACTTAAGCTCTTTCGATTTCTTCGCCTTCATCTTTCGACAATTCACCAAGGAAGAGTAGGCGTCTTTCTGACAATGGACGAGCCTCGTACAGTATATTGCCCTCCTCCTTATCAGACTCCTTGAATTCCATCAGTTCCAAAGCAGAGTATCTCGAATCATCTCCGACTCCGTCGTTATGCTGTAATGTCGGGGCGAGGAGCTCAAATACTGGCGAGGACATATTGGTTTGTACCTATTCCAATTCGTCGGTGATCCCCATATCCGCTGATCTTCACGCCCTGTCAAAAATGGATTGGTCACTTTTTGGCACTTTTGTCACTTGCTGGTCGGAATTGGGCATTTTTGGGCATTTTTCGCCGCTCCACCTCTCGGTCGCTTTCTCTCGGTTGAGGAACGTTGGTCGCCCCGAGGGTTTTTGCGCTCAATCAATTCTGAGGAGATTTGCGCCGCATCACAAAAGTGGTCAACCTCTCGAACTGGAATATGCTTGAATGCAAAATGTAATAATGATTAACAATTCATCTTGAATACAATTTAGGCTGATCCAGTGTCTATGAATGCAATGTGTCTGTCTCTGAAGCAAACAATAAAATAATATAAAAGATATCGGTACGTGGAAACTTGAAATGTGATCACACCTTCTGACATCAATACCCAATGTGTTTTCCTTTTAAGTAGCTTGAACGTATGTATGTGATGCTGGTGTTGCCATGTATAACATTAATAACAATGAGTGAACATTCAAAAAAGCGGAGCAAAAAATACTCACCTTCATATATCCAAAAATACAATTTGCTATTACTTCACCATTATTCATCGTATTTTAGACGTAAGCAGCACGAATGGGAGACCTGAGATGTAGCTTTGACGACGTATAACGTGTATTGAGAATGAGCAAATATTTAAAAAAGCGGAGGACAAAATACGCACCTCAAAGACATCAAACACGCAATTCCCAATTGCTTCACCATTATTCATCGTATTTTAGACGTAAGCGGCGCGAATGGGAGACCTGAGATGTAGCTTTGACGACGTATAATGTGTATTGAGAATGAGCAAAAGATTTAAAAAAGCGGAGGATAAGATACGCACCTTCATATATGCCAAAGAACACAAGGTTGATAGGATTGAAAGGCAAACATTAGACATCGATATGGAATCACGTAAGCAGTCACCTGAATGGCAGACCTGAAAGGGAGAATCCAGTGACGTATAATGTGTATTGAGAATGAAGCAAAGATTTGAAAAGGGAGGATAACAATACGCACCTTCATATATCCAAAAACACAATTTGCCACTACTTAACCAATATTCATCGTACCTTAGACATAAGCACCACGAATCTAGACCTCCACATGCACCACTCTCGCGTATACTGTGTATTGGAATGAGCAAGATTTACAATACAATCTATCATGAAGTTGGACGCACCTGGTCATGATAACCAGAGCCAGAAAAGATATTACTCACCATCTGTTCATCAGTCAGTTCTAGAGAAGTAGCACGAAGCCACACCATATTGTCGCTCTGATTACGTTAGTCTGTATTAGAATGATCACAGATTGAGGAAACTTAGTCTTATTAAGAGGGTTGAAATTTCAAAAAATTGTAATTTTCAAATAAATTGTAAAATGCAATAGGAATGTAGAAATACAGTCACTGAGCTTGTAGCCGCAAATTCTGTTCTTGCTGTGGTTGCTGTGGACTGAGGGAGAGCTGTTTGAAGTCATGGAATTTTGAGGGGGAACATAAATTACGTGCGGCACTTTGTGGGAACGACATTCACCATCCACATGCCATCAAGTCCAACTACAACTAAGTCAGGGAGGCGTTGCAAGCCCCCCAATACCTATTCTCATGAGTACTATTCTCTCTGTTGTATGGTTACTAAAGTTTGACAGCTTCTCATGTCAAGAATATCCTCCTCTTCTATACAACTTTCGAGTATGTTGACGGTGGAGCTTCTAGCAGGGGCTTGAGAGCTAAATAGTAGTCCGTGCAGGGTGGTAGAGAGCATTGGCGAAGGCGTTTTGGTTGACGCTGGGTTGACGTTGTGGACACTACAGGGAGAACTACTGCACAACTACAGCCGGATGCTGCAAGGCTGCTATATCTTCCTTGATATCCACTCAATCGGCCTCAGAATCACTTTACAGACATCCAGGGAGCCTCAAATACCTATTAGGATATAGAAGATTATGTGTTACAATTTTTGAATTTCCGACTCTGAAAAAAGTCAAATTTTGAATTTCCTAACCCCCTCTATTGTGACTATTGACAATAGCTCCTCGATACTTGATCTGACGACTGACACGGACTGAATTGGGTTGACATTGTGATTCTTTCCATAATGTGCGTACACTTTCACCATTCGGGAGTTGCAGTCGTACCCATTTGTGAACATAGCAGTCCCACTCCGCAACGTCATATCCATTCTTCATTAGATATTGCTGAATTGCCTTTTTCTCATTGCCGTCTATCTTGCACCACTCTCTGGCAGGTAGGAGAGCCTTGTCCCCTGGAAGAGGGAGTCCTCCACATGGTAAGTTGTTGACTCGCTTGTTGTGTAGAAGAGATGGATCAATTGTGCGGAGGGCTTGACATTGGGCCTGCCGTATTGACTGTTGTGAGAGATTTTCATAGGGCTTCGAAGGTTGCTTGATACGAGAAGCAAGAATACCTATTGTTCGTTCCAGGGTCCACTGAGTGATATAGATAAAAGGTCCGAGGCGGCGAGCTTGTGGAGCATGGTGAAGCATCTTGTGAAGAGAGGGACGGCAAAAGTGAACCTGTTCAATATCATTCTGGTAATAAAGCTGCTCAAATTCTTCGACATATTCAATAATATGTTTCTCAGCTAAATCGAGCTCCACAGAGGAGATATCACGCTTTCGAAGAATCCGGATTGCAGAGACAATCTTGAGTTAATTTGTGTAGTATGGCTCTGGTACAACTCCTTCCAACAGTCCAGGCGCAACTCCATAGAAGTAAGTCTCCCATTCTTTTGCTTTATAGGCAGAAAACTTAATATCAATATTTCGAAGATATTTATCCCATGAAGCTGGAAGATATGTCCGTGTTGCCTCAACACGTGTTCCATGTTCCTCCCAAATCCTGCCCCAAAGAACTTGCCAGGGAGAAAATCATGGTCGGCCATACCTTCAGGTAGTGGATTACCATCATCACCACGTTTTCGTTTCCCCTTCTTATGACTTGCTGCCTGCCAATCCGGCCGGACTGTACCACGCCATAAGCCGATGATGAGCTGAGGAAAGTTGAGGTTTGGATGATGCATCCCATCCACAACAAAGCAATAAGGAACACCTCCACCTAGAGTAACAAGCTCAGAGAAGAGAGAATCGCGGACAATGCCGTATTCGGTTGATAACTCTTTCGCTCGAGTTTGATTTCCAGTGGCAGCAGCAGACATGATATCGTTAAGGTGCTTTCGATACTGTGATGGAGACTCTCTTGGCAGGTTCCGAGGATCATAGTTGGGCCGTAGTGCTTCAGATTCACGATAGTCATCAGGACGATGAAGAGGACAGTAATAAGTTGAAGCGCCAGGTTTGTGCACTCCTATAGCTGTACATCCCTGAATGTGACAACCCCGTCGTCCATTATGCCCCACTTCGCCAGCCAGTTCAGTTGCACATATGGTATCAAAAAGGCCTAGACCCAGGAATGGTCGTGAACGAAACCATGTCTTTGTTTGAGCATCAAATATTGGAAATCCAGTCTGTGACAGTTGTTTGAGCCGTTCGAATATGGGATAGAGATATGAATTGAGATCCCATGGTTTATTTGGACCTGGTATTGTGCAGAGAGGTATGACAAACTGCTGAAGATAGCGAAGATGAGGAGGAAGATTATAGTCGATCATGATGACAAAGACTGCATCAGACGGTTTCTTGTTGGTGAATAATTGGGCTCCATCAACCGAGAGAAACACCATTGAATCTGATGAGCGAATGATGTTATCACGAGCTGCCTGGAGATAGTCTGAGCCACAATAAACATCATCAAACCGTCTGGGCAGATTGCCAGTTTGAGGGCATTGTTGCAGAAGCTCTTTTGTACGCCTGGCACGATGTTTGGATGATGAGGCTCCTTGTGGTGTTGACCAACGTGCTTGAATCGCCACTTCAAAGGGGACAATAAAGTATCTTTGCTTGGATCTCTTTGCTTCTCTTCCCCTGCACTTGAAGATATCATAGCGAGCAGCTCCACATTTTGGACAGTGTGTCTTTTCCTTTCGTGGACCGGTGAAAGCTACACAGGAGAGAGCAGGACACATATCAAAACCTTGAGGAATCAGTCGACTCTTCTTTTCAATTAATCGCTTGACACAAAAGAGGGAGAGAACAGTTTGGTTTGAGCGTGCTGAGATGATAGTGCGTAGATCCTTATACAGTTCATCAGAGGCTCGACCATTACAGGCCATGAAAAGCTCGACAGAGAAGAGCTCGTCTTCGGATAGCGGTGTATAGTGGTACTTCTCAGAGTCTGGGATCATGCTGAACATTACATCCTTCTCCCTGAGTTCCTTGAGCATTTCTCGATAGTGATGATCACTTGACAAGAAGTCTTCAAGATGATGTGCTATCACATATGTTTAGGTTATATTCAGACTGTTTCAAAGTGGCAGCATTTCTCGATAGTGATGATCACTTGACAAGAAGTCTTCAAGATGATGTGCTATCACATATGTTTAGGTTATATTCAGACTGTTTCAAAGTGGCATACTAGTCAAGAGATTAGGATCTACCTCAGAACTGGCAAGTTCTTCTTCTTCCTCCTCACTGGAAGAGGAACTTGAGCTGCTGGAGGATTCGTCCGCAGAACTTGGCTGAGGAGTATCTGTTATATAGGACCGAGGTTGGTCATTTCTAGGGGAAGCAGGACGCCCAACACTGACATCATCAATCTCCATCTGGTTTGGGCCATCTGACTATATACGTTCCCATTTACATAAATGCCCAAATATAGAAAATAATGCTGACATGACTTTCTCCATTACTATTAGAATCTTCTGTGTCATCCTGACTGTAGATCATATCGTCATCTAATGAAGTCTCCATCATAGGCCCTTTATCTTGCTGATCGACATGATGTTTTCGAAACGTATGACGATGTACCCATTTCCCACCGTGGGAATTCTTCCTGCATCTATTACAAGTACACCATCGATAGTTCTTAGAAAGGCGCATTGGTCTACTCTCCATCATAATGGTCCTCTATCTCTGTTTCTGAGCTGTTACCGACAATATAACCAAATACATCCAACTAACTTCTCAGTTAAGTATATTCCACATAAACAATAACCTCTTTAAATCACATTTCTCTTTCTCAAACTGAAGCTGTAATGGTTTCTGAAGATTATCCATCAGATGATCAGGAAAGCGAGCATTCACAGGAGGATTTGGATTTTGCACTTGGAAATAGCAACGGGATAGAAGCTCCTTTCAGTGAGCGCGAAAGTAGTGTTGATTTTGCAGCTGGTCCGTTCTTTCTTGTTCTTGTTTCGCTGTGAAATGGGTATTAAAGGCATTGATTTAGGTGTGCTGCCACCAAACTTCGACTTCCTCACTCGTTCAAGCAACATCTCATCGCGTACCCCAACCTCTCGACTATCTACCCCATCCAGGGATTCACCAGAACCATCCCATCCTTCTCAACTCTGGAATCGTCATCTCAACCTCAACACTGTAGAGGGTAGAGGTCGTTCACGCCTAGGCTCGCCGATATCGCCTCGCCATAATCTAGCCCTTTCAGAGCCCCCAAATCTTCGGCAAATCTTGGCCAGTGTCACGACAACTGATCTTCTTGCTTTCAGTCCTGTGTATCGACGAGCACATGACGAGAATATAGCTCTGCAGACCGAGATTAGGGTTCTCAGGTCCGTTCTCCCATCCGCACTTATTAGTACACATTATGATGCATATGCAATGGGCATGTTAGATCACTATACGACAGCTTTAAAGATTACAATCGCACACCACCTCCAGCTCAGCCACTGCCTCATCCTCATGAATCCTCCAGATCGTCATTTAGTCTCCCGGAACCATACCGACGCAGTTCTGATGCTACCGCGATTCCAAGATTCAACCGAGTCGATTTCCCCATGATAACCTGCTGGACAAGTGCGGAATTCAAGGCTTGGAATGACGCTTACAAGAAGCTCGGAAAAGATGAGCGGAAAGGAACGACACAGGACTTCATTCAGGGTGAAGACGGCCAACCAATCTCACCTATCCAAACTGAGCAGATCAGGGAATGGATCGGTACAGCCTGGAAAGAGTGCTTCGGTGCGAAAGCGAACGATCAGCGGTTTCTTGGAAAGAACTACAGCCAAATAGACTCCACGTATACCAATCAACTCTTACACGCCTTCATCGAACGTTTCCCTCTCCTCGGCTATTGTGATGGTTATTTCAAAGCTCTCTATTTTCTCAATACTGCAAGCTATACTAGGAAACGGAGTATTGTACTTACGGAGAAGAAAGCGCAGATCAAGACTGAACTGAAGGATTCCCAGCCCATCTTGAAGAATACCGGACGTCCCCTGGAAGTGAATTCCAAAGAGAGGAAGACAAGTAAAAAGCGCAAGGAATCAGGAGATGATGATATTTATTTGAGGAAGAAAAAGAAAGCGACTGCTGCCGAAGATAGTCCCTCTATAAAAGTGTGAGGTCTTCATTTGAGAGAGAACGCAGCTGATTGGTTATGTAGAGCTGAGAATCTCGATGTCGAGACAAACGTCCCCTCCCCAGATTACACGAATCAGCAGCCTCAGCCTCCTCTCCAACCGTATACCTTCACCGAACCTCCCCTCCGCTCTCAAACGTGTGACTCCCAATCTGTCACTTCTCCATCCACATTCATTCCTCCTGGAACTGAGTGTACTGCGATTACTATGACAATGGAGGCGGCTGAACTTGTGCCAGGGGGATTGACCAATCGGGCGGGAAGTGGTGACGACGGTGTTCAGGAACCTATTAAGGATCTTGTGGACGATATTTCTACTGGCACAGGGTTTGATGCAGGTAGTTACATCCCTCCCGCTGCAGCAGATCCATTGGCAGGTGCACGCTCTGTTGTTACCCGTTTGCGCTGATCTTACTTACGGTGCAGGTGCATCGTCCCTCCTCCTCCTCGCTAACAGTGCGTTCTCCGACCTACCCGCCGTCCTAATTCTCACCTTGCCCCAGCTGTTCACGCTTCAACCAGCGCTCAGCATCCCAGGCCAATCATAGGACAGACAACTTTTGAAACAGAAGGTTGTCTTTTCGCACTTCTTTTGCCTTGACTGATATTTGCTTATAGCGTCACACACTCACGCTTCTCAGAAAACTGCATGGCCCAGCTCTCGTCTCCAGCCTGATATTCCTGCCGGTTCTCCGCTCAGTACGTCTGATGCTGCTCTGCAGAGCAGACAAGTCGGATATATTTCAACTGCAGGTCTGTCTGTCATCTCGTCAAATTAGCTGCTCTCCATGTAAGATAGAACATTCCACTCGAATCCCAACCAGCGAGCAACCACCTCCTGCCAGCCTCACCTCCCTAACCCAATTGCTCAATCTACCTCCCGGATCGATCCCACCTCCTACCCTCCCTTCTGTTGCGATTCCAAGAGTCCAGAAACCCACTGATGCGACCGCGATGTGTGGTAGAAGTGTGGGTGTGAGCAAAATTGGAAGTGATGGCAGAAGTGTGGGTGCGATTGCGAGTGGAGGCGGTGGCGGAGGTGTAGATACGACGAATGGTGCAGGTTCTGGACTTGGAACGGGAGGACGTGGTGAACGTGAAAGAGGGAAGAGAGCAGTGGATGGCGGTGAAGATGTTTCTAGAGGCAGCGGTGTGTGTTCACATTCATCCTGAAATGGATCTGATGGCAGTGAATAGTCTCGAGGAGCATGAGGGAGATTAGTGGAAAGTCAGCCTTTTTCAGAATGGCTTTTACAGCGCAGTACCTGATAGCAGGATCAGATTAGCTTACGAGAATGCTCGTCATGCTTCGTGGGCAGCTACGAACCCTGGAAAGTCAGCAAAAGAGGCACGCAGAGCTATCGGAGCAGAGTACTCTTTGCTAGGAGACCGGAGGCAGCAGGCAAGTCGATTTTCGCCTGCGCTCGAAACAGAACATGACACTGACCATCATACGTATTTATGCACGGCAGTTCTGGCGCAACGTTGGTAAAGGGCTGGAGCAAGTACCTCTGGACATTGTCTTCCCTTACCCGCCAGCTCTTGCTTAGAATTGACAGTAAGGACTTATCAGTACTTCCACTCTCGCTGATGCGGATTCCAAAGCAGGCACCATTCATGGTCTCACTTTCTACATATGTTCGTGCCTACATTTTACGGATCTCTCTTTTTATAATCTATGCATTGATTTGGATTAATCGTGTAAATACAAGACTTGGCTAATCGCAACTAATTTTGACTAATACTGGCTGAGTAAAATTACGTTTGAGGAAAGCTAGAAAGCGACTAAGGAGTGACTGAAAGTGGCCAAACGACGGGATTCGTAGGTTTCTGCTTTCTGAAAGTGACCAGAAGATTTGCCAAAGTGTACATTTTTTTGGCCACATTGGTCACGATTGGTCACCTTTTTGGTTAGCGACCGAAAACGACCAAAGTTGGCCAAAAGTGACCAAACAGCTTTTGACAGGGAGCTTCACGAGGGAAGACCTTTTGGAGAGCGTCAAGGTTTGGCTTTCTGTTCGTCCGCCCGACCGAGATCACATGATTGGCTTCGGACTGGCCGGCTTTCCTCCCGTTGGGATCGCTTAACGAGCGATGGGGTGTCCATCGACCGGGTGGCATCTCGGAGAGAAGTGGTTGGGTTCTTGCTTTCCTCTCGTCGGAATCGCTTAACGGCCGTGAAGGAGGAGGAAGGGAGAGGATGGAAAACTGCCTTTGCGGAGTGTTGATGACAGGGTGTGCCCATTGACCGGCTTGATCCTCAGGAAGAAGTGGTTGGGTGTGGACAGGTTCAGCTGGTGATATGTTTCATTGTCCAACTCGGGAAAAGGGTGATAAAACAGAGTACCTGGCAAAAGAGAGGGAGCGTTCTGAAACGCCGCTGATTTCGACCTATTCAATGGATGCAGTCTTGTCCGCATCACCGCCTCTTCCTGGTTGGGATAAGGTTTTTGTCCCTGCCTAGTCTTCTTACGGCTCAGAGACCCTGTTGTCTCAAGGTGACCAGTCCTAGTCTGAACTGATGGAAGTGACTCCACAGCTGTTAATCCGAGCATTGAACACTGGGCATGGGTCAAGATTCCTGGATCCCGCCTCTGTTTCTCCAAACGCTCCTCCTCAACGAAGGTTCCCTGTTGCGCTCTGGGTGAATAAATTTGCTGACGAAGTCCCACGAGCTCTCGACGTTGTTTCGTGAATTGAACCCATTGGTCGCAATACGCCTGGTGGGCCTGCTGTTCCATCAGGACGGAACCGATGTCCTTCTGTGCGTACCTCTATGTCACTGTGTAGTCCTTCCCAGACGCATCCGTCGTCCTGGTTCTTGCAGCTGAACACAACTTGAATTTGTTGACGTTACAAGAGAGATAAACGAACCTGAATCTCCTGCGCACCGTTGCGTGAGCGGGCATGTTCACTCTTAATGTGGTCACCGCAATGCGAAGGATCGTCTTTGGAACGTGGACAGATCTGCCATGGGGAGTTCAGTGTACACCTCTTCTTGCTGCATGGATTCGCAGCTAGTTTAGGCTTGGAGAATGACCTTTTAGCTAAGAAGATGCTTTCGCAAGAGAGCTCTCTCAGTCGCACTCTTGACGGATGAGGCAACGGGGTTGGAGCCGAACTATTTGCTGCTGAACTTTGTGGTTGGAAGGGAATGGAGAGTTGAGACGATTGTGACTTGACCTTTTAAGAAACGCAAAGAATGGACGAGAGCGGTGCGGTGTTCAGGTGGCACCTTGTGTTGAATGAATCCAATTGACTCGCATGAATGGAGGGTATCGGCGGGCAAGAAGGAAGGTGTATTCTCTGCCAGCGGAGGACGTAATGGAAATTGAACGAGATTCGCTCTCTCGCGCGAGTCGTTTGCGGGACGGAGCGCGGCCAGCCAGGGCTACTTCACAGAAGAAAGCACCACGGGAATGCAATTGTTGAAGTTGAAACCTGAAAACCGTTGGCATCTGCGTCATCGGCTTTGGTTCTTCTTCTGTCTGCAATGGTTTGAATATCGCACAAGCAGAAGCAATTTAGCAGTATGCAGAGCTGTTCCAACTGCTCTTTGAAGCATTCCTAGAGTATGTGGAGTGCTGCGGCGCGAGAGTAGAGTTCTACTGGTAGCGTTCTATCGCGCGAGAACAGAGTCTCAACTTGGAGCAGTTCTATCGCGCGAGAGCAGAGTTCTCTGCTTGGTAGGATTCTATCGCGCGAGAGCAAAGTTCTGTCGACGATCTCGCGTCCCGTCTCAATCCCCGCCTGCTTCACTCACACTGCTCGCCCGTTTCTCGCACTCTTCAAGAAGTTATGTACGATTCCACTCAGTCGGTGAATAACTTAAAACTCATCAGGTCATTCGACCTTGACTCGTGCTTAACTTGGAGGGACGTGAGAAACAAGCAATGGAGCCATCACAAGAAAGGTGGGAACCAAGCCGGGGGTTCCAACTCCTGATAAAGAAGCTCCAATCCCGCTGTTTCCGAACCATTGAAAAACCAAAAAATTCAAAACAGATCTGCTCAATCATATCAATGACACTCTAACGCTCTAAACTTGGACTGCCATTCGAGACATGTTGGATGAGGGATGTTGCCGGACCACATCGTCAATACAATATCATCCAGAATCGAGAACCACTACTGTCCAGCATAAAAAGGACGGGTCATAATAGGTGAAAAATTGCCCCTGTCAATACCCGCTTGCTTGTCAGCCACGCATCAGTAGATATGGACGGGAGTACTCAAGGCATCCCAATGCGCTATGACGAGGAAGATCAACTAGTCGCTCCCATCCTACCACGTTTGACAAAGCTTAAGCTCACCAGCGATTTCTTAGGGAACCTAGTCGATTCTTTCCCACACCTCCGCCTCTCATCATGGTTGGTGCGATTGAAGCTAAGAGGTTCCAATAATGGCGGCCGCACAAGATGCCCAAGCTCAAGAGTTCCAATGTCACTTTCGGCATTTGCAGAGATTGACCCTGCGTAGTAAAAATAAAGAGCTGACAGTCAAGCTCATGCAACCTTTGTTCAACCCTGTCTTGCACCTCCACATCCTCATGCGACTGGACACAGATTCGACCACATTTGTGTCAGCAGCACAGCTCAAGTCTTTCCTCCAGATCTCGCAACCTCGAATTCTCGACATTTTCCTTGAGAGTTCCTTCGAGACTTTGGACTTTCTCCTCACATCAGGTCACACAATTCCTGGCATCCAAGACATGCGCCTCTCAGGCAGTTTCTCTGATCCTAATTCACGCTGGGGCGATTGTACTTATGATTCTTCAACTTTCAGCCGTGGTTCGTGTGCCGCCAAAAGTCTCACGTTCCGATTTCATGTTGCTTTGCGTTCGCGTCACCACACGCCTTATATAACCAACGATACCTACGTCGGCGATGGAGGATATGCACCGTTGATTACGTTTTTTCCCGCCGCAACTTGGACTGATCAGCTGGAAAACCTCACGTTTCAACACCTGTCTCATGGAGTTCCAACTATTTACTTGACCCGAAAACAATGGTCCAACTATGAAAGCTTGAAGGAGCAACTTGGGGCAAGATTTGCGGTTATAGGATTGGAGTTCTTCAAGGCGAATGAGACCGATGTTGATACATGATCACGACGAATTATCCAGGTCAACATGTAATATGGTTGACTATTTATGGGATTAAATGTCATGTAACGACATGCGACCAACCTTAAGAATCGAGTCATTGGTTAGCTTGTGGCATTTAAAATGTCACCATTACTTGTTGATAGAAGCAAGTTGGGCAGGAATGCCAGCCAACATTTTCATCAGGATCCTATTTTTGTGGGAGGCAGGGTTGAACGTTGATCCCTAAAGTACCGTTAGTAGTCCACTGTGTCCTTAGCCTCTGGGGGCCACGGTTTTGATCTCCAAGTTTCTAGGTCTCTTCACCGTCACCGCATGGACGGTCGACGGGACGGACGGCGTCTCAGTACCAAACTTCGACGGTACGGGACGGTGAAGAGCCCTACAAGTTTCTTATATGGCTACCAACTCCATGTCTTGTTTCGTCACCTTGCTGGATCCGACAGGTCTTACAGAGTGTTTGTGGATGGCAAGGTGCTTTTAAACCTCATTTAGCTCCTCATTTTGAATTATGGCCATGACGTCCGGCCTCGTTTTTTATGGCTCTCAGCCTCCGGTGGACTCAGCCAGGCCTTTCGCAGCCAATTCAAGCCTCGACGAGGAGGAAGGACAGAGCAGAGGGACAGTCACTTTGGCAGCTGAGGTGCGTCGCCTGTTCAGGTAAAGGTAAGGGTTGTGGTCGTTGGGGCAAGGGCCAAAAGTGTGCCCATATTCTGTTATTGCTATTGCACGGCACGCTTGCGCTATCTGAGCCTTTGCTCGGCCATCTTCCATTGTCAGGTTGACATTTATGGGGAATGAAATCCTTGCATGTGCGTAGTGGAAGATGCTGGCCTGGCGCGTCCTTAAACAGAAGGTTGCAGTTTTAAGGAGCAGCGCTGTCCGCCGCCAGCAACGGGCTCCAGAGGGCTAGTCTCGCCTCAGGGCCATGGATTGAGAATGGGGCAAGCCACAGCTTCCCGCTCGACCAATTCGGACGGGAATGCGCGCCTTTGTTCTGTTTCCACTTTCTCTACAATCAATAGGTCAACGCTTGAATATCTTTCAGGAACCTATTGTAACGAATCAACAACGCAGGCTTTATGTTCAAATAATGGGACAATGCTGCCTTGTATGTAAGAAGGTTGGTATCACATGACACGCAAGATGGCCAGAGAAGCGGGACGGTAAAGCACGAAGAAGGAAGCTCGAAAGACGAATAAGAAGTTGGAAGCAAGGTTGAAGCCATTGAGGCCGATAAGGGTATAGTTCTTTACGTTGTATAAACAGTAAACCTGCTCTTCCAAACATTCAGAGAATTCTTCAGGAGTGAGTTGGTCCAAGTCTTGTGCAGAACAAGCAAGCAGATTATATTTACAGTAGACCATATGAGGAATGAGGAGAGGCTACTACACAAGAGAACACATGGATTAAACCAGAGATGTCCGTGGAATCGATGAAATGTCCACATTCAATCACTTCACACACATGAAGCCTCCTTGCCTCATCTTTCCTCTTTCCAGATGCACTTCCTGAAATGACCTAACTTTTCAAGCCCTCTTTATCCCGACTACCCCGATCCACCTATCTACCGCATCACAGCTCTCAGTGGTCTCGCCTTTCATGCGCTCTAGTTCATTGCGGAGTGCTCGTTCGAGTGATTCTAGGCGAGATGGAGAGGTGCCGAGATGCTTTTGGAAAGGAAGCGATAGGGAATGAAAGTGAAGGAGGATGCTCTCCCTCATTGACGCAGCATTAGTCTCGCTCATTTGGGCTCCTTCGTCCTGTTCGAACCCTGATGAGCTGCTTGTAGAACCTGGAGTAAGTGTCGGTGGTGAAGAGCAGAGTGCTAAGGGTTGTGCGTATGGCGTTATAACGAAAGTTACAGTGAATGGAAAACGAACGAATGTCAACTATCCGAACTGCTCGTCACGTCAGTCTTCCTTCTAGTTGATTTTATTGAAACAATGGGAACATACCTGTGACCTCACGAATTCCCTTCAACAGCTCCACCTGATTTTGAAGTTTACGAGCCGTATTGCCGTGGCCGCTAATGGTGGAATGCAATACCTTCACAAGTTCGTTGAATTCGCTTAAGGACGTGTACAGGGTGGAAGACGGTGAAAAGAGGCCAGCGGGCTCCATAACGTGCAGAATTCCCCCATCGCGAAGCGAAAAAGCGCATTCTTCGAGCAGTTTTCCATACTCAGATATCTGAAAGATCACTCAAAGTCACGTCAGATGATGAGGAGTGATGTCGACCCACTCCCGAAGCTAGGTCTCTGCCCGTTATGATCAGTCACGTTCCTCCTAGTGCCGAAGGACAAACGCACCTAATGTAGATGAAATCAAAGGAATCCTGCTCGGATTTAGATGACATTCAGCATCCCCTCCGAGTTATGATCAGACGGAAACAAATCTCTTTGACTCACTGCTGGATAATCCAAACCTAGCGATACGTCGTCGATCAAGAAGTGGCAGTTTGGAGGAACTTCTGTCGGGTAACTAGGTACGAGGTCGAAACTGCACATTCCAACAGAACAGAATCAGCAAGTGCTCTGGGTGCGAGTTGTCTCAAAAGTGTAAGGGAATGAGAATGTGGAAGCCTACGCTGTCACTCGGGCGAGTGGGAACTCATCAGCCAGCTCGATAGCCACACACCCTGTACCACAACCTAGCCATTCGCATTAGCCACTCAACAGTCTAAAAATGGAGCAAATTTAGTACCAACGTCGAGAGCACCTTTTGGGCCTTTCAGCGTCGTCGCTCCTATCTCGGGATCAATAACAAGGAGAGCATTAAGCCTGATCTCCAACATCCAATTGCTGCCATCTGTCAGCCACAGCAGTTGAGAAAGCACATAAATCTAATAAGGAAAGAATGCATGCTTAAACGAGATTTTATTGCCTAAGTCGAGTTTAGTTTACGACTAGGAAGTGGGAAGCAACAAACCTCGTGCAATATTTTTTGTCTGGCAACTCAGACTGTCACTCGAGCTGGATAGAGCCAGAAGAAAACAAACCGTCTATATTCGCCTTCATCACAACTTCAAAGACCCCAAGTCACTTTTGTTAACAGAAGAAAGTGAGCACAAACGGGTAGACATAAGAAGCTCCTCCTTTCGCGTGGTAAGTTCTTCCAGCCTCATTTCTGTAATATTGAGCAGTATTACTCAAAGTCGTGCTCGGAATCATTGTCTTGGTTCTCCTCCCTCAAGCCCCACTCGCATCGCATCCGCTCGTCCCACGGCGTCGTCACGCAAGCGATTGGCATCGGCACTGTCAAAGTGTTAACAAAAATCAAAGGAGTAGAAAGAGAAATTGAGATCACTGACACTCTCTATGACCCTGAAATCGACTGTGCCCTCCTCTCCACCGACAAGTTAAACACCCACGGCTTCGACATTGTGTTCTCGGCGAACAGGCAAGAGAAGGTGGTGAAGGGTGATGGTGCGGTGGTCGCTGAAATCGTTGCTGAAGGTGGACTGTGAAGATTGGATGCGTCAGTAATCATGAATGAAAGTACAAGCTCAAAACTCACGAGCGCCGCAAAGCCGGCCTCTTCACATGTCTGGCACTGCCATTTAGGGCACATCAGGAGTGGGAGCCCCAAGCTGTTGCAAGAAAAGGGAATGGTCAGAGGACTAGAGATAGGAGATGAGCATCACCACTCACCGTGCGTGCACCGGATGCCTCCTTGGTCAACAACGCAAACTCCCATTCCCCTCCGGCTCCGCCGAACGCACAAAGGAGAAGCTCGAATTGATCCACACCGATGTATGGGTCCTGCGCCCGTCAAATCACTCGGAGGATCTGAATACTGGCTCAGCTTCACGGACGACGCAACGAGAAGAAAGTGGATTTACTTACTCAAGTATAAATCCAATGTCTTCTCCATGTTCAAGGAATTCAAAGCGAAAGTTGAACTCGAAACTGGCCTGAAGATCAAAAGAATGAGATCAGACAACAGTGGCGAATATACAAGGAACGAGTTCAAGACATACCTCAAATCCCACGGCATCAAACACAGGCACACAGCTGCCTACACACCTCAGCAGAATGGCGTTGCCGAACGCCTCAACCTAACAATCGCCGCCCTCATTCGCTCAACGCTACACACGTCGGACCTCCCCAAGAAGTTGTGAGGAGAACTCGCCATGGCCGCTATCCAAATCATCAACCGGCGCCCCTACCTCTGTGAGACTCTACTGTAAAAAGCGAGTTCCTTTAGCTCGACTAGAGCGAGAACTAAGAGGCTCAATCAATAAATGAGAGCTTAAACGAAAAGGAGAGACAGGAACCAGCTTATGCTAGCCACACTGAAGTGTAGGGCCTCTTATCAAGCTATTTGGTCTCAGAATAAAGACAATGGATCTTACAGGGGCGCTTCTACGGCCCGGGGGACTTACCTCGATTCTTACCGCACTTTCTGCTGTGACTGCGAAGTAAGGTGATGAGGAATAAGATGAATTTACATGAACAAGTGAGGCCTCTTTTAGAGGCCAATGAATCGGATAAAAGATCAGACAGCATCGCAGGAACCCACAATACATGAGTAGATAGAAATATAGAATAATCGGAAAGCATGGAACGAAGAGGAAGCTGAAGGGAATCGAACGAGGCTCACCAGGGAATCGACGGATCTTGCCTTCCAGTTTCTGGATAAGGCTAAGATACCATGCAGTTATCTTCCCTTCTTCTCCCGATCGATTGTACGCGCTTGGAGAGGTGTAGAGAGACGGGGGAGTTGGGAGGTATACAGTGGTCAATGTGACTTCCAAGTTAGGCAGGAGCCGCTTCCAGAATAGGAAGGTATTGCCGCATGTGAGCGGGTTGACCGTTGTATCTCACAACCTCCGCACTTGAAGGAAAGACTCCGTTCGAAGCCTGGACAGGAAAGATGCCGTCAGTGGATCACTTGCGAGTGTTGGGATGCAAGACTCACAGTCTGATCCCTCCTGAGCCAAACCGACAGAAGCTTGATGTGCGCTCGATGGAGGGGAGGCTGGTGGGTTATGATTGGGAGAGCAAAACGTATAGGATCTATAATCCCAAGAACGGATCAGTAACCAAGCACCTACATGTTCAATTCGACAAAACGTACCCCACAACACTCCTACAGCCTATGAAGTCCAAACGAGTGAACCAGCAGATCCCCCTGTTCCCGAAACAGAGTCAGCTCCAGTCGTAACAGGAAAACAACCGAATGAGGGGGAGAAACTTACCGAAGTGCCATCGAAAGCGAAACCAGAACCGCCAGCGCCTCGAGAATGCCTACAGCGCACACGGCGGATCCCCACCTGCAGAAGCTCAGAAAGAAAGCAGACCTAAGTACTTTGGTGACTCACCATTGTAAGATGCAGTAGCCCACATCACAGTAGCCTCCCACAACCTCACTCCGACTTATGAAGAGGTTATCACCGGTCCGAACGCCACCAGCGTGGGAGCGAGGCTGCAACGTGCGAGACCAACCAATGAGAATGTGGTCTCGCACTCGCAGGGCAATTCGCTTTTTTCAGAGAAAGGTGCTGAATAATGAGAAGGCGTAATTGGAAGTAAAAAGAAAACTTCAGCATACACCACGATATTGATACTAGGGGACGTGAATGCTCCCCGAAATTTAAAGTAGGAGGCGTAATTGCTCCGGTCACCTCACTTTCATCCGTTCTGTTCTTTCATGAAAATAACAGTTTGAACTCGTATGCGTTTGATCCATCTCACCCATCAAAATGACCGAGGAAGACCTCTTTGATCGTTTGATCCAAATTATTCTTTGAAATGGCCGGTCGCATGCGTGGTAACTACCAGATATGTCGGCACCTGAACTTTAACACGTTGTCCCTGTTACTTAATGACACCTCATTTTCTGCATCCAAACATAAAAATCTGCCTCCGATCTCTTCAATTTGGATCAAAATCCTAAATCCAACCCTTTCCTCAGTCATTTCCTGGATCGGTTCCATCAAAGCCCACCTCAGGTGCAACTTGCATCAACATCCTAAATCCACGTTCCGTCACAATTCGAATCAAATCTATTACAAACCTTTACATCCATCAAATCGTGTTACACAGCAACTGTCAGAGTTTGGCACCGTTTTAAGCTGCATTCGTGCCACTGTCATTTGTGGCTCTAGTTTTCTCTCCCCTTTGCCGTTTCTCTCTTTTTGCCGAGTTCCTTAAGGTATAAAAAGTCCATTATAACTTCATTGTAATTCATTCCTTTCGACGCTTGGAATCAACAGCAACCACCCATCCCTTGGATCCGCCGAGACACAATCAAAATCCTAATCACTTCCTGTTGGAGATGTGTAAAATGTTAGTAATACTTTGTTCATGAACATTCTGGAACTTTCTATTTGCCACAAGCTCTCATGTATATAAACACCTGTTCTTATGTTTCTGCTGCTCATGTGTTTGCAAGAGCTCAGCCAAACGTAATACATTTGTTTGAGGTTAACAAAGTAGCAGACAAAAACAACAATCTTTGCCAAGGTGCCGGGAGGATTCCTCTATCGCGACATGACCAACTTCACTTTCCCGCTTGAGACCTGATAAGCGGCTGCGACAGCGGGAGCTACAGAGGGACGACAACTACGGCAACGACGTTAGGCAGGCAGATGGAGGGCTGATTAGAAAGGGGCGGAGGGCTGGTGGAGGAAGAAGTGTAAGCGTCATGCAGCTACAGGGACTTACTCGAGTGCATACGACAGATGTTTTAGCAAGAAACACTCGACTGACGACGGGTGCACAAGCGCAGCATTTGTAGGGGGCTGATTTCAGTCACTGAAGTAAAAAATGAGATTGCACCAACCCAACACCAGTCATAATCATATTCTATTCCCACAAAAGCACTCGGAGACACTGAACAAGGGCGATAAGCACACACTGTCGACTGCCTCGTTATGTGCATGAGAATGAGCATGATAATGGATAGGGGATTCGTTGAGGGAACAAAGCGAGATGCAACGCTTGAGGGCGGAATGAACGTTCCTCCCCAGGATGCACAACGGGACGTGGCGGGTCCAGAACCCGTACTTCGTTCCCGTCTTTTTTGGCGTGCGTAGAGCTCAGAAACACGTCTCAAACCGCACGCATTTTTGACGGGACGGGAAGACGTGCGGCAGACCTGAAGGAGTGTTCCCGTCTTCGTACGCCAACACGTCTCCTAACGTGGCTCCAGATTTCTATAGCTGTGCAATTTATGTAGGATCTTTTTAGTCAACCAGGCCAGGTCGGCTGGCTCATCAAGAACAAGAAGTCAGAGGTTCCTTTGTGCACTTGGTACCTGTCCAATGTAAGACCAGAATCTTCTTCTGACTAGTCTCGCCTCAGTCGCTCCAGTGCTCCATTCAAGTGTTGATCCCAAAGTGTCGATAGAAGGCAGCAAACCAAACCATCTTCCTCCGACAACTCTTGTTCCATCGCAGCTTGACAGTACAAAACGGTAGCAACACTCTCGTATTCAGCAAAACTTACGCAGAAGGCTAATCAGCGTATGAAGGAGTTTCAAGAAGATGAGGACTTGCAACCAAATATCTGGTTTAGTCTCCCTGAGGATCCTCTGGAAATCTATCACACAGGTCGAAAACGGATTTGAAGGAGCGGTCTCAGATGGCAAGGGATATTCTGTCCATTCCTGGTTTGGGTTTCCTTCATTCGTCTTCTTATTCAATTCTGAGGCTGATTATTCATTTTTAGGCTGTTCGGTAGCTGTGGAATGCATCTTCAGCGGAGCACGAGATACGATAGGGATCTGCCGCACACGCCTCAAGCCCAACACTATTCAGTCTCTCGTGGTTCTTAAGGCTCAGCTATGATTGGAGAGAGATCGAAAGGCAAAGAAACTAAAGGCAGGCCTGGCTGCCATTGCGAAAGGAACTTCAAGTTGAGCAGGTTGAAAAGTTCTTTATACATACATTCGCATCTTGACTTCTCAGCTTCACTCAATGTGCTTTATTTTACATTATCTAGCCTAGTAATGTCAACATTGCATGTTATTACAAGACGTGAGGCTTTTGCCGGCTACAAACCCGTTACCGCAACCTTTGACGTGCGACTCAGCGAGTGGAACACGTCTGCCCGTACCCGCCCGCATTCACTTGACGTGAAGAAGCTCACGTCGCCCCTACACACGCCACGCCACGCCACGTTGTGCATCCCTAGAAGGTTGTAGCCTTTGAATCCCAGTCCCAGTCCCTTCGGTGCTTCCGGGCGGTACGAAAACTTAAACCGTCCCGTATCGTATCGTCCCACACAGGTTGCTGCCAGAGGACGGCCGCAAACGGTTATAGCCTGCATACTTCTGACGTAATCCGGGTTCCGGGCACCCCGCACAGCATTTTCACCAGAGATTGTGATGAGACATTATACGACTCATCAACCCATGGAGCAGGAAGTTGGATCATCGAGTGCTGGAACCTTCTCCTTTGCCACTTTGATTGTCGTTCCTCCTTTCTACTGTCGACCCCCGAGGGGACCTGTCCCGCTGCTCCAGACAACTGCAGAAGCATTTGAGGACTGATGCAAACTGATGTTTTAACAAGTGCGATGAAATTCATCACAAGGGAACAAGGAATCAATCCCCAAGTAGGGTCGAAGAAACAATAGTGTCGAGTTGGGTCATAACGGACGGGACGCGGAGCAAGCAAAGCCGTATTGTATCGGCCTTTCTCAAATGTGTTCAAAATCACAGACGGCCGGGTACGAAAGCACCGTGTCGGACCGTACGGCACAAAATTTCCGGACCGATAGCCATAGTGAATAGATAGAGAAAAGAAATGCGACGGTGTTGTGGCTCCCAAAAAAAACATGACTCCCATACGGAAGCAAATCATTTATCCGAATGGGAGTCATGGCGAGTCATCACTCCGCCTTCACTTGAAGTTTCTCTCACCACACGGAAAACAAGAACATCCCTTAAACTATGGGATTGACGTGTGTAGAGCAAATAATATGGTAATTCTGACAGAATCTAAAGTACCTGATCTCACCCTTTGACCGCAGTGAGCTTGAAATGCGACATCTCCAGGACCACCTCCCTTCCTCTCTATCAGCAAAGTATTTATCAGCGTATTGCGAATATCATAAGTTTATAAGTTTAACTGCTCAAGGTGAGCTAAGTTGCAAATACGTGCTCAAAATCTGATCGACCTAGCCGGCCTGACCAGGCCGTGGCATGTTGCAGCAACACCACTCAGTCCAGAGATAGGCCCTGGCGGGAAACCCTACTGGTTTTGCGGCATGGTAGCGAAAGATGATCCGGCGGCGGGAACCAGCGCGACGACGTCGGAAGAGGGGGGATTGTGGCGCGGGGAAAGGGGCATAGGGGCATAGAATACAAATTGTGAGGGATGGCTATCGTACCGTATTATCGTCTCAGCGCCACTTCCGGACGGTACGTGACCCTGTTTCGGCTCGTATCCTGTCGTATCGTACCGTAACAAATCTCCATTGTCAGATACGTACGAGTACGGCGGAAAACGGGAGAATCCGACGGATTACGGGTTATATGGCATATAGCAATTTCATCACGTCTTAGGTGTCACGTGTCACACTTTCGTCGCTTCTGACCGGCTCTGCAGCGTCATCCTCCAATGTCATCAGCTCCATTTGCAAACTCTGTAAGCTGAGATTTCCAAAGGAAGCGCGCAATGTGATCCTGAGCATGATAAGGTCGTGTATCTCAGTATCTAGGCAATGACAGCAAATACCTACGGTATCACGAGCACCAGGGAAGATGTGCTTGACTCCCACAGCTCAACATATAGCACTGAAAAACCTGAAAACAAGTGAGCACACTTTGGGGAGACACGTTCTGGAATAGCCAGACTATCTCGAGCCAGAAAAGACAAGTTGTGCAAGTTGTGCTTTGACTCTTACTTCCAAGTGGATCAGCTCCCAAGCCAGGGTTGACAAAATCGTACGCCTCCTCCTTTCGCCACTTGCACACTTGCGCGTTTCCACTTTCGTCGAGCGTGTTCTGGAACTGTGGCAACTTCTCTTTTGCCACAGGGATCTTAGCTATAAAAGCCTTTCACCTGCAAGTGCGAGACTCACACTTATTTGTTATCTCGCACTTCGCAGGTAATGTAGTTCCCTTACATACTAAATGCAACACACTTATTTGTTATCTCGCACTTCGCAGTGCTCGCACATTTGTCAAGGGTTACATGCTTGAAGAGATGGTTAATTTCGTTCATTACTCTATTTTCATCCACTCCCGCCTTTGGACCATGACCGATAGAAGCGAGATAATCGAGAATGGAGAGAGTCGAAGACGTTTATATGTTTGAGGAGAGGAAGGATGTGTTATCGGTGCGAGCGCTCGTCTTGTTTCATAAGCTGCAGCCTCAATGTGTCAGTTTTGAAGAATCTAAGAACGCTGCAAAGGAAGCACGGACCATGGATTGAGAGTATGCAACTGTGCCAAACCATCGCCTCCAATGTCCTCCGTTGTAACCCATTGCTCCAGCTGCAAATTGCCTTCCTCCACCGTAACCCGTAATACGACGGATTTTCTGGATGAAAACGGACGGGACGTGGAGGATGGCGTATCGTATCGTATCGTCCCGAAGAACAGTCAAGCAGGACGGACCGGTACGGTACACGTACCGGACACGTACGTCTGGGACGGTGCGATCCGATTGCCATCGATGCCATCCCTAATATTATACAATGGCTTCCAAGGAGGAGACTCACTTTTGGCAATTTCTCCCTACGCTCGTGGGAGCGATGACGAGTCCAGACGCGCACAAGAGGAGCGTAACAATAGTGAAGAGGAGGAAAACTTTGCGAATGAGAGGGACGTCGATGAAGTGGCTCAGGGTGAAGACAACCACGACATGGATGTGGACACAGCGGAACCGTTGGGGGAAGCGCCTAGCTCGGGAGATTTACTGTTGTTGTCGGAAGAGGAGTGTGAAGGTGGTTCTGACGAAGAGGAGGAAGAACGGATGGGCTCAGCTTGAAGAAGCAAGAAAAGTGTCACCCATCCGGACGAATACTGAAGCGCCGCAGGTCTCAGAAATCAGCTCGTTCGGAGAGGAAACGCCAGAAGCTGGACAACTCGGAAAGGGACCAGATTGCCAAGTCGAGGGGGTCGAAAGACTTTGCACAGGCGAAGGGGATATGTCAGAGGAACGGGAAGGCCGCGAAGATAAGGGACACCCCAAGAACCTGGAATTCGCTGAGAGACGATTCCTGGACATGTTTGCCGGCATTTCCACAGAGCATACGTTGTCATGACTACACAGTTTTGTGTCCAGACTGAGGGATGCTGAATGGATGGAGTTGCCTGTATATGATACAGGTGATTCCGCTTTCGACCACATATGCGTCCTCGCGCACAGGATCTCCGACGTAACGAACGCGGAATCGTGGGTCGCTTTGACCAAGATGGTACAGACCATGAAATTTGCTATTGAGGTATATGAGTGCGTTTTCTCACCATTTGTTCAGAATTGATTACAGAGTAAATACACAGGTGGGAGATGGCCCGGCCGCGAGACCCGACGGCCAAGCGTCAGAGGTTCAATCGATCCAAGGCCCACCAACATCTGCTTAAGTTAATGGATAGTCTGGACTCTCGATGGAAAGAAAAGAGGAATACCGAATTGAAACTAATTCAAGACTTTCAGATGTTTGAATCAACTTTTGTTCTAGGCCTAAGACTATATCAAGCCTGTAGACATTGTAAATTTACCGTTTGGTTTTGCAGGACCGCAACTGATCGCACGGAGATGTAGTTTCACCTCATATCCTGCTCATTTTCAGTATGGAACCATCAAGCATCAAATCAATAGGGGATTTTGGAGAAAATTCATGGATGCAGGTGCAGCATGCCATTGCTCACCCCAACCTATACAACAGTGGCTTCGGTACCTACAAGGATGGCTGTACTTTGGCTCGTATGTGGATCTTGTCACTCGGACGGTCTGAATACAAGGTCTTCAACAGAGCCTCACATAGCCATTGTCCAAGAAGAGATTATTCCGGTGCTGCATCAGCTACAGGATAATTTGACCATAACTTTTATGGATCGCGTCAACGGATTGGATACCATCAAGGATCAGAACTGGTGGCGTACGATTCGGATAGGAAGCCTGAGCCTCGGGACGTTGGACGACTTCGACAGCACCTAGACGCCGCAGGCCCGTCCCGCAGTTGCAGGTATCCTTCGATGGCCTAACTTCGCTTGGAGGAAACAGGCCAGCCAAGGAAAAGCAGCCTCAACGCTCAGTGGTTCCCGAAACCGAGGTTGGAAGGTTCGGAACTCTTTACCATTCGCACCTCAGGCCTGAATCACAGGGATAGACATCGCAGTATTCAGCTTCGCTGTGTTAGATTGCGATTCATTGAGTTCGACGTTAACCAACATACGGTCGAACACATGCCCGGAGGACGAAGAGCGAAGTTGGAGAAAACTCAGGCATGTCGACTGGATGCTCAACGCCGCAGCGTAGAACTAGACAAATGGGCTACAGTAGACAACATATTATCCAAGGATGATCAAGGAACATATCTAATAAGCGCCGATGCGCCGTATTTGCACTTTCGGGCGTCCTTATTTGAAGAGTAAGGGGATTTTACATTTCTCGTCTGCAGACAAAAAGAGGTCGTGGTTGCTACTGAGATTTGCTGGCGTTTAGGGCGGAAGCAATATTTACGGACCGAAGCAATGTCCCAGTTCTTCATCGATTTTGCAACTCCGTGCTCAGGCATGTGGGAAATCAGAAGATCAGTGAGTTACAATCATGACAGAGCTGTGCCAAGAGATGCTGATGGTAGGTGACAGGTCAACATACCAGAAGGATACTATTAGAAGTATAACCCTCACCACCAGAAGGGTCCAGCGAAATCGATCATCCTTTTTCTGCTTGTCACTTCCAGCTGTATCAACGCACGGGTATCAACCCAGATGAAATGGCTGAGGTCAGATACGATCGCATGCTTATCAAGGGGGAACATCAGGTATAAGTCACCATGACATGGGAAGACTACTTAACGATTGTAATCTCAGATGGGCGTGTATGAGTCGCGCGAATTGCAAGAATTGAAGGCTAGGTTTAGGGCTATGGTCCAGCACCTAGAACCTTGCTGGAGTGCTGTTGTCAGGAAGGTGAGCACATCACGTATTTGGTGACAAGACTTGATGGTATCATATCCATCAGCTGGAAGAACACTTCCCGGAACAAACTGAATCCATGAGGGATCTATGGGATAATGTACCAGGGACCGTAGAAGGCTTAGGCCTAAGCGGCATATTCACCGGGGTGGTTCTCAACTACGGCGTCTCTACTTGGCTTCATGTGGACAAAAGGATCATAAGTTGTGCGTAGTCATCCCCTTTCATGGTGGTGAACAGCTGGGAGGGTGGGAAGGTGGGGATCTTCTGCTGCCAGAGCAGCGTTTGAGATTAGAGCTGCTGGCTGGGCACCCGGTGACGTTTGCCTCGACGAAGATGCTCCACTGTAATATGGAGGTCAAGGGGTGGAGAGGATCAATTGTCCTGCAGTGTGATTCATACTTGGAAAGGGAATTGGGAGTTGATCCCCAGGTGCATGACTGAGGGTTATACTTTACTAGTAATGAACATTGAGTCCTTATATTCAACATCATCACCATAATCCAAAGTTACTGAACCTTTGTTGTACATGAGCAGAAACTACTTGAGACAGCTAGGAAGTGGAGACCAAGGTAGTGGGGATTGTGTGGGTACCTGACGGGGGGGTTTAAGAATGGATTGGCAGGAGATGAGTACGACTACTACTACAAGTTATCTGTGTAAAAAATCAGACCAAACAAGAAGTGTCTGATAGGCTATGGAGGAGAAAGCACTATTCCTAAGACCAATGATAGCATCTAAGAGAGAGGAGTTGGGAATAGAGGGAAGAGGCACTTTGGAAAAGAAAGAGAGATCCGTGAAGGGAGAACTAGCAGAAGAAAAGAAACCTAAGGATGAAATCAAACAGCTAACATGACCGCGAGAAAAAGGGAGACCACAAGAGCAAGGGCGGTTGAACCCGAAACGTCCCACCCTCCACTTGATGACGAGCCTCCGCAAGGCATCATCAGGAATAAGGAGAATCCTGTCCACGAGAGAAGCCGTCCGCCGGAGAGGTGAGATGACGGAACCTAGAGTGCCAACAAGCTCAGATGAGCTCAGGAGGCGAAGCCATTCGCGACGAAGGAATGCCTGAAGTGTGAGAACGTAACCGTTGACCTCCTCGTTGGCCTGAGCATTGAGAAAGCGAGCAAACAGTTCGCAAGACTGGATTTGTGGCACGATATCTGAGATAGTGGGAGCGGTTGGCCAGGGGGACACAACGAGGGGGAGGGCTGGGTTGAAGCGGGAAAGGGAGCGGAGGTGAGCTGTGAGACCAGCACCAAGCTGGCGGAAGCGCTCGCGAGGGGGAAGAAGGCCTGTGGCGGAGGATGCGAGTTTCCAGCGGTCAGTGGATACCCCGGCTATCCAGGAGACTGCGAGTTTGAAGTGCTGGGAGGCCGCCAGCATTCCGGGAGAGGAGGAGCGTCGACGCTCGTCGCAAACAATCCAGTAGTGAAAGAGTCCGTCCCCCATAGTCTGAAATGGGACGAACGAAGGTGCGGTAAATGACCAAGGGGACTAGTTCGTTCCAACTATTCCCAACCACCTGGAGGCTCCCCAGGAAGCGGTCTTGCTTGTCCGACTTCTCCAAAAGCCAGGCCTCGAAGTCAATCCCGTTAGGACCCCGAGACATGCCGAGATACTTTGCGCTGCTGACCTGCTGAATTGGAGTGCCGTTGATACAAAGAGTGACGGGGAAGGGGGCAACAGCTTTACATTTGGGATATTGAGCTTCATCCCGTTCTGATGAGACCACTTGCTAACTGTATCGAGCTGATGCTAGCCTTCATCGACAGTTTTGGGGATGCAGACAATGTCGTCGGCGAAGGAGGGAGCAGAGACAAGGGAAGAAGTATTTGGCGGGAGAGGAGAGGGCGACTGGGAGCTTGAGGGTGATGGCTGGGAGGCGAGGAGAGGAGAGGCAAGTGAGCGAGGGAGGAGCGTTAAGGAGGCAGACAAGTGGGTCAATGAAGAGATCAAAGAGCATGGGAATGATCGGACCACCCTGTGGGTAGCCGCGATGAATGGCAATGGGAAGTTGGCGCTCGCCGTTGACTACGATTGTTGCCATAGCATTATGAGTGCAAAGTTGCCAGACGAGCTCGCGTATAGCTGGTGGAGCACCTCGAGACTTGAAGTTGGCGTCGGCAATGTCGTGTCGAACTGACAGAAAGGCACGTTCGAAGTCCAGGAAGATCGCAATAATCCTCTCCCCCCCCTTCTTTATCCTCTGTTGTTGGCTCCTTGGGAGGATCCGGTATCGGTATCGACAAGGAAGCTGATTCATTATGGCACAGCTTTGAGTTTGCACGAGCATTGCACGAGGTGACGTGGTTTTCACGAATTCAACCCAAGATCGATGGTTGATGGACTGCAGAACGACCACCTCTTCCTTTGATCTATTGCCATATTTCTGTTGTTACCATCAGCATATGCGGCTGTAACGATAAGGGACAAGGGATAAGTTCGAAATCAAGCTGTTCAGGATTCCTAATCATTAATCTTGCTTGTTGCCACAATTATTACATGACTGTAGGACAGAGGGAGAGGGTAGAGATCAGCCACTTTACGATGGATGGCGTGGTTTGTGCTTTATGGTTGGATTGACCGCTCTGATGCTGATCTATGCAGAAACCGATCGTAAATGAAATGGATGAGACGATGACTATTCAGATAGTCGACATCGTGAAAAAGGTGTCCGATTCTCGACCACAGACCAATGATTTCGATGTAAGTTTACTCGATTTCCAGCTTGTGGAGCTAATCCCTGCCTCAAGCTCTCTAGAGAAGTACGAATCAACATCGAAAACACTTATCCGGCCGACTCGTGGACTGTCATAATAGGCAGAGAATATGCCGTTTCTCATGGAGGCGCGTCTTCTCAGTAAAGTTATCCGATTGCTTATCTGCGTGCTCCCTGTAGCACAAGGACGAACTCGTTTGCTTTGCGAGTACAAAGGAAAGATTTTCGTGAGATGCTTCATCCCATCTCCTCCACAATCTGACGAGTCGGCACTTGCATTTCAGGCAGTGCATAGACAACCGAAAACATGATGATCAACTTGGATTGTTTCAGTAACTCAACTTCTTGGTCAATGTTTCTGATCAAGAAGGATCTCTTGATCCTTGAAATTTAGTCGACAATTAGAAAGAAGTCGTAAGCCTTGCACCAAATCAGATTGAGGGAGAATGAGGGAACCCAACAGAAGAATGGGATATCTCCCACTTCTTGCAGTGCTCCTTCCTGCCACAGCGTCTTTCAACACCGCCCAGACCGTTCCTTAGTCTCGAATCTAATCTTCGATGATGCTTGAAATAAAGAAATGCAGCGACTAAAGTAACAAATTCAGCGCTTGGGAGCGCGAAGAAGGCGAAAATGTTTCTTCTGTCGAAGGCTGGCAATAACATGGAGCTCATATCGCTTGCGATGAAAATGCAATGAAAACGAAGTTGAACTAAGCTTGGTAGTCTTGAGAAATGAGCCCTGTGTCTCTACTTTGGTGATTGCGAAGTGAGAACGAATCGTCGCTCTCAGGCTACATTCAACCGTGCTACTTGTTCCAGCGTTGTTTACTTCATCCCTCCACAAGCTAAAGCCCTTGCGCGTCCTCTCCTTCACCCTTCACCAGGGCGATACTACTACTCCCTCCCTCATGCATACGTACCAACATGTGAACACTCCGTACCTAGGTTCGTACTCGCGCTAATTCAAGTGCTCCAGCAATCTGACGATTTCACTTGGCCGAGAGCCTGCAGAACAGAAGAATTTAGACTGTCTTTGGACATTTGCCCCTTGTCCCTTGTCCCTGTAGGATTCAGAAATTTTCTAGTCGTGCCAGATATAGGGTTGCTTCTATCTGCAAGCAAACTTCAAGTCATTTAGCAACACGCAACAATTCAAACCTAGTGAAACGTACCCATCGTTGACTCTTCAGCGACACCTTACTCCCCTCTTATTTTCTTCCAATCAATCAAATATCCACTCATGATCAGATCATCCCACACTGCGACGGCATTGGTTGCTGTGAAATTTATCAATAAAACTAATCACGGGTATGTAAAAAGCAAAGACGCAAAGCTCCTACACAGTAGCAAAGCATACTTAGTTTAATTCACCACAGCGCTCGCACTGGCTGACACTAAAACATTCACCCAGAAGAACAAGGGCTTGAAAACTTAGAATCACTCTTAAAAACCGACTAGATTTTAAAACGACCTGCCAACAGAACGGTAGTCAATCGAAGAATAAGAAGCTTTGGATTACAAAATGTCAGGAACTAAAGAAAGGCAGGCAGATGAATAGAGGTGGGTTGCCGTCGGATCAGGGCGAGGCTCGAGGAGGCTAGGAGATCCATTGCTCGCCGTCAGGACCGACCTTCCTTAAAGCTTCAGAAAGGATCACAGCTTAACGAGAAGGATACAAGCCGACGGAGTTGATGTCAGGCTTATGGAAAGGGTCAATGGCTGGGTGAATGGGGATTGGGTTCTGGGGAGGATGAGTTTCCGGAGCTCCGAGGTAATATGTGTTAGTTGTAGTGTGTTGTTTTGGTCATCTGCCTCGTATGACTCATATGAGTCATCACTATGTAGTTTAGTTCTGCCTAGGAGTGTTGGTGCTCATTATTGACCACCAACTACTCCTAGCCTTAGATCCTTACATGGTAGCGAGAGCTGGTGGCTAGGATTACACCCATCACCTTCCTCCTCCTCCAGACCACATTTTCACCCCTCCTGCACTCAAATTTCGCTCAATTTCGATGATCAAGACAGATCTGTGATCCTCAGACCTTCCTTTACCACCTTAGAAGGTGTCTGCTTACTCAGGAATCAAAAAATATCGAAATCTATCACCTTACCACCCATCTCCTGCTTCAAAACGCACTTTGCCACCCTGGACTCAAACTTTGACGAATTTGGACGTTATAGGGCTTATTTTGATCGTGAAACACTGCGCTACAACTTTACTAGGAACCACTTTGGTCACAATAAGCGAAAATTTCGAGATAGCCACTCCATCACCTCCTTCACACCCCCAAAACGCATTTTTCGACTTTTTGAAGTCAGATCTGGTCTGATCTGGACAATTTTATCGCCATTGAATTCACAATAGGCTATTCTACTACCCTACAACAGATCACCTTGATCAGAAGAGTCAAAATTTCGAAATTTGCCACCATCACATCATCATCACATCAGCCCCTATTACCCTTTCTGCATCACATCAGGGGATCTTAGGACTCAACCACAGACTCTAGGAGGATGTTTGGGATGGAAATGGCTCTTAATGGGTTGGAATTTGCTGGACTGAACAGTCTTGCTGCAGCAAATGATGTCACTATGCCTCAAGCAAGCCTTGAGTGGATAGCAGACACTGGTGCAACTTCCCACATGTCTCCCCATCGCCATTGGTTCAGAACCTATCAGAAGAAGGTCATCCCTATCAGGGTAGCAAGTGGAGAAGTGATTTGGAGTGCTGGGATTGGGAGCTTGATCTTTGAAGCCAAGTTGGGGGAGAAGAAGACCACCACCATCACCATCTCAGATGTCCTACATGTCCCCAAGCTCTGGAACAACCTCCTGTCAGTCTTCAGGCTCACCATCTACAAGGGAATGAGGGTCTCCATCAAGCACAACAAGGTTCTCTTCTTCCAGGGTCAAAAACTCTGCCTTACTGCTACTGTGGACTACAAGAATGGAAGCATGGCTGGGATACTTGATGGGAACACCCTTCCTGCTCCAGAATTTGCTGGAAATGCTTCTACACTGCCGATGGATGCCTCTCTGTGGCACAGAAGACTTGGACATCTTAATTATGAGGACATCAAGCGTCTGAAGAGGAAGGAACTTGTGAATG
Organism: Atractiella rhizophila; assembly: GCA_021432655.1. NCBI lineage: Eukaryota > Fungi > Basidiomycota > Atractiellomycetes > Atractiellales > Hoehnelomycetaceae > Atractiella > Atractiella rhizophila. The sequence goes on from MU271298.1 coordinate 93,422, forward strand.
GGATGATTTTGGACCTGGAGGATGATCCAGACCCTATTTGCGAGCCATGCCTAGCTGGGAAGCAGCATAGGGTCTTCAACAAGTCAGCAGAGACCAAGGAGAAGGAAGTATTGGGTAGGATCAGCTCAGACCTGCATGGACCTCTTCCAGTCACTTCCAGAGAAGGATATCGATATTGGGTCACCTTTATTGACGAAGCATCAAATCATTGCACAATTGCCTTCCTCAAGAAGAAATCAGAGGCCCCAGAACTCTTCAAGACCTTCAAGAATTGGGTAGAGAATGTCACTGGAAAGAAGATCAAGAAGTTTAGAGAGGACAAAGAAGGCGCTTATTCCTCCAAAGAATTCGATCAATACCTCAAGGCCTGTGGTATCCAGCGCGAACAGACAATCAGGAACTCTCCTCACCAGAACGGCAGGGCAGAACGAGCCAATAGGACGATTCAGGAGACTATGGTTGCCATGTTTGAAGAATCTGGGCTTCCACTCTTTCTCTGGCCATCTATTGCTTCAGCGGTCGTCCACATTCGCAACAGATCTCCCTCAGCTTCGATCAACCATGCTATTCCCCACACAAAACTCACTGGACTTACTCCAACCATCTCAAGATTCAGAATCATTGGATGCACTGCCTACGTTCAAGTTCAGAAGGATGAAAGGCCACACAGCTTAGGATCTCATACTCGAAAATGCGCATTTATAGGCTATTCCCTTGCAGCGAAAGGGTAGGAGTTCTGGGATCCTGTTGGAAAGAAGGTCTACACTCGAGATGTTGCCAGATTTGATGAGAGAGAGATGCTCTGCAAGGTCAGAAAGGAGAAGATTATGTTGGAAGAGCCACAAGGACCACTTGATGAGTGGAAGGAGCGTCAGGATCAGGTGGGAGATAGACAGAATAGTGCTCCAGCCGCTCCTCCAGCCAAGATTTCACTAGACGACGATGAAGAAGAAGAAGATGCATGGATTCAACAGCCGGGAGCACCTCCTACACCTCGGGAACAACCCAGACCGCTTGGAATACAGTCTCCAAATCGATTTCAGCCCCTTCAGGTAGAAGAAGAAGAAGAAGAAGAAAGAGAGCCGTCTCCGGACCCACTACAGCTTGTGCCTGAACGCCCTAGGACACCACCACCTCGTCAGTACACCATGCAGAGAGATCCTTGGACAGGAGTTCACATGCCTAGATTCTCAGAGTCTCCAGACCCACTCCAGATCCACCCAACAACACCAGATCGACCTCCTCCAGCAGCTTCAACACCTCCCCCTGTCACCAGGCCTTCAAGAATTTATTCTACGAGTAGAGGACACCCTGTCGACAGATTTAGGACCCCAGAAGCGCCTCAAAGCAACGACGAAGGGTCAACAGACGAGCTTGGGATGTTGGTAAAGGAATGTGACATCCTCACTGAGCCAGAGGCAATGGAATATGGCTATATGCTTGTCACAGAGCATGCCATGAGTGCAGCAACAGGAGTAGAGGTCCCTCAGTCATATTCAAGAGCGATGGCAAGCCCTAATGCGAAGGAATGGCATGAAGCGACAGTGAAGGAGATTCAATCTCACTTGGACAACAAGAGTTGGATTCTGGTCAAACCGCCTAAAGGAGCAAAAATCGTTGGTTCTCGATGGGTGTTTGCGGTTAAGAAGAAGTCGGATGGTTCTATTGAGCGCTTCAAGGCCAGATTCGTCATCAAGGGGTTCTCTCAACGCCCTGGATTCGACTACTTTGATACTTTTGCATCTACGGTCAAATGGACGACACTTAGGACCATTCTTTCGCTCGCTTGTGTCTTGGACATGGAGTTGGAGTCAGTGGATATCTCTACGGCATTCCTTAAACGGCGAT